>CM060962.1:80901911-80936911 GCA_030765045.1 Tenodera sinensis | reverse complement strand
CTCCAACATTTTTAAGAGAAAATACCGCTAACTGGCAAGGAATTCGTCATAAGTATCTTATAATAAAATCCAGGTCATTTATAGGATGTCCGAATAATGCTGCATGGTGTTCATTGAAATCATCATTTTGTTGTTTAATGACGCTGTCACTTACCAGGATATCAGCGTCACCGGTATGCCGGAATTTTGTCCCGCAGGAGTTATTTTACATGCCACTAAACCTGCTGAGGACCTGTCGTTTTTAAGCACACTTAAAAACTATCGATCTGGGCCGGGTTAGAACCCGCGACCTAGGGATCAGTAGGCCATCCAGACCGGCATTCTTGCTGACTACGCCCTAATGACCTAGTTGTCGACGGGTCCTTAAACCCAACTCACTCATTCACTTGCTGGCTACCTTCCTATGATCAACATAGGAAAATTTGACTCCCGCGCATATTACCTTTTAAATTTGTTACTCCAGATTTTGTAACTATAATTTAGCTGATGAGCTTGAATTGACAGCTTGTCGGTCGACAGTTTGTTTCTAGGCCCTTTTCCGTAAATATTTCCGTTTAACCCTCCGTTGGTCGCTAGGGACCAGAGAGACCGCTAGTTTTATTTAAACGTTATAGTTTGCAAACGAACGCACCTACGTAATTGCCTGACAAGGACATCTAACGGTACACTTATTTGTTTGCTGCAGCAACAACCTTATTTGTTTATCTATTTAACTGCAAGAATGACTAATCGGCAGTTACGTATCGCACAGGTCTGATCCCACAGGTCTCGGAACATTTTGCTTATATTTGTTTTTCCACGTTATTTGTGCAATATTTCTTGGTCATTGTGAGTAGTGTGTTATTACTTCTCACAAACAGGAGCATGATCTACAAAACTTCAAGGATTTGAAAGAAGTGCATCGTCTACTTTGTGGTGAAGATGACGTCTTATCCGTGGATTACAACTTGTATGAATCAGATGATTCCAATTCTGAAGATAAACTGAAAATGAAGAGGATGATGAAAGCAACCTGTGATAATTACATGTATTTTATAGGTAACCTCATGTTTATAAACGTTTTATTATCATTATAATCATCATCATCATCATTAGCCACCCAGACCTGCTGTGCCAGCTTCGATGAAGATGTTCACACACTTCTATCACAAACACAAGGAAAAGAGATATACATTAGATTTCATTTATATACATATTACTAGTATTTAAGCTGCAGTATGAAACACGAAACAACATATGCCTGGTCACTTCAGTAACAAAATACCACACTATTTCTCCTAACAAAGAAACAATCGTTTTCAAATTACTTTGTTTGAATTGTCATAGTATAGTGTTTATATTTGGGATAAGCGCTGGAGGAAGGATGGTGGTGTTTTGTAGGTTTGTCATTGTTGAATTAATTTTGACTGATGATAATAATAGCAGGATTAAAAGGCACATAGCTCCCGTTCAAAGTATCGTAGAGAGAGGACTTTTATGCAGCAATGATCAGAAAAGAAAATTCTATACAATTATAAAATTGAAAGCTGTCATTTTAAAATATTTATTATTGCTTAATAAAGATCATGCTCTCGATTTATGTGCATAAGATGCGTGCAGCACTGCTAGGAGGGGCAAGCATATGATCCTCTGGACTCTTCAGGTCAGCCTCCATAAGCCTTCAAGTTTTGCACCAACTCTAAATGTATTCCAATTCTGATCTACAAGCACCCTTTTAAATTGTTATTATATCATTTGAAAGGATTGGATAACAAACAGGATTACGAACATCGTCGGTGTCCCGAGATCAAACATAGACGTCGTAAAGGCTAGCGTATGTGCTAACTATAACAGTCGTCCAGAGGCTGTTGGCGCACTGCACGATGCCATGTTGCTGTGTTGGATAACATACCAGGCCAGTGGTCGGCGTGCTCATGTATTATGAAGCGAATCGGATCGACAGAGTTCAACAGATGCTATTATGTGATGCCTATGTAAACATATAGGCACATAAGGCTGGTGAAATGAATGTCAGCCATCGCTAATAGGACCTGCCACATAGCTGCGGTTATAGCTGTTCACACGTTTCTGCCGTTGTGATACAAGGATCAAGAATATTGCCTTAATTGAAACTATTTGCTCTGAGAGATGGATCAACTTTGAACAATATTTTACACTTCCTTCATTGACATGTTTGTTAAAGTTATGCTTTTATACTAGTGGACGTAAGAGATTAAAGTAATGCTTTTGGGTCCCTTTAGTCATTCAACACATCATCGTTAACCTTAATTTGTCCTTTCAATGAATCCCAAGCGTTCTTCACATATTCCTTTTTTCAATGCTGAGCGAAAGTAAAAAATTATTTTTCTCCTCCGTGTTGTGCGCTTTGATAATAAAATATTATTTTCAACAGATAGCTCCTTTTAAGAACTCTAAACACGATTATCTTTTGTTACCCCTAGTATTGATAATCCTTTCTGCTAGGATTATTCACTTCCTTTCATGGGTGTTTATTTTCATTACTACTACCCTTGGAAATGCACGTCTAGGTTGCGTTTACCTTGAGAAATATATAAATGCGCATTTCTAACTCGTGACCTTCCCCGGAAAATGCTTTGTCACAGTGCACAGCAATACTGCACTTTATTGTCGTTTTATTGGACAGAAAACAGAAAAACAATCGTAGGTAAATTTAGCTTGTAATTGTGTATATCTCTCCCTTTACGTTGCTACAGTTCAACATAAAACTATTTTTCTCAAAAATGGAGTGTGAATTCCGCACCTCAATGTGTCCTTTGTTAGTCTTCTGCATTTAATCAAAGCAGGAATACGGGCGTACATTACAAGTCCCCTAATGGGTATTGCCCCACCACGCAAACAGATTTGCGCAACGGAGTATCTTTGCCACAAGATGGGCGATATTTTACAGAATCAACAAGGGTAAGTGCGTTGGGGTTACCAGTCACTGTGTATATACTGCGATTACGTGATACCGTGAAGCTATGTACACTGGGTGCAAAGAAGTGGCTCATTCCGCTAGATCACAACAGTATATTTTCTTCTAAAGATTTCCACCTTTATTTAACCAACACTAGATTCCAACTATCGCTTCTCAGTTCTATTAAATGAATGAATGAATGAATGAATGAATGAATGAATGAATGAATGAATGAATGAATGAATAAGTAAATGAATGAACAAAGCCCGTAAGATCCCTGTCGGGCAAGGGCTTCCTACCACCTATGGTAGGGTTAGCTCACACTTCTATTACATTCTTCAAATACATTTAAAACAACGAAAATGAGCCAAAGAGAGGTTATATTTGTATTTTATGTAAAAAGAAGGGGATGGAGTAAAACAAGTTCTGCTAGTGAATTGTGCTCGGCTTGGTGTAAATTACTACAGGTGGGATTGCCCAATGAAATGCTTTTACCGATCGAATTTATATAGAGGTAGCAAGTGAGAATTTTTTTTTTTTTTTTTTTTTTTTTTTTTTTTTTTTTTTTTTAATTGACGTCCTCCAACATTGTGTCATATCGGACGAGTAGCAAGTGAGAAATGAGTTACTTGCAGCATATGAAATGCATAACAGCTACAATACTTGTCAACATTTTTTTTGAGGTATACATGCAGACCAGCTTAAATGTATTACAACCTTGGAACAGAAATGTATCGCAGTAAGAGCTGCTGTAAATTGACATGTCTTAAACATCTGAATCACATTCGTAGAAAAATTTATGCATCATATGTTATTAGTTACTAAATCAACCGTACTTAACAAACATAGGAAGCTCATTGACAGCATTCTTGCTTCATATTTTGATGACATAAGAACGTTTCGCGAACGTTACTCCGCAAGTGTGAAGAGAGGAATCCCCCTACATAACTACAGTAGCACGCTTTAGCTAGAGTCGGTTTTAGATTTGTTTTCCCCGCTTTTCCGCTGTCGTGGTCACAAAGAGAGGGAGAGTAGGGGAATGTGTTCACACCTGCCGAGTAACGTTCGTCAGCCGTGGTCTAGATTCATGCAAAAGGCGAGATAAAAAGGTTATGCTTCAAGATTATAGAGCTTAAAAAGCACAGTTCCTATACCTATGGACCACGTTTTGCACCCTAGTGTAGCAGAATATACGACAATCGTTTTGTAAATAACTATCCGCCTTATATGGCGTTACGTTGGATCGTAAAATTACGCATTTTTTCATTAATTTAATTTAACCCTGTGGTGCTCATGATATTTATCGTACATTATGATTGTATACTTGTTTCTCTCGGCTAGCCTGGCAGAAAAATTCAGATATCTTCCTAAATATAATTCTTACAACTTTCATTCGGAATTACCTTTGAATTCTTTTGATTTTGCCGATCTCTTTCGGTTAACCACCTGAAGAACCTTGAGTGGTGCGCTAGGTGTTTTTTTCTGAACAATGCCCTTAGATGCTGATATTGCTGATCAAGGGGAAGCCCGGGAAAGTAACAAATACATTTGAGAGTCTCTTCAAACTTTCTGCATGCATCGCGATTACAGTTCACGCTGCGTCTCCTTTCAAGCCCTTACAATTATTGAAGCAATTGATTTCTCCATATTAAATCATATCCTGAAGATGTGATCATTTGACAGAAGTCGACAGAGTCGATCGATTGGGAACGACTTTTGGTCTGAATACCGCAGTCATTCATCAGTAGAGTGCCACGAGGTCCCTTCTGTTTAGCAGGGATGGCAGCAGATGCGTAGACTGAAGCTTCTTCAATTATTTGCACCTTTCGGCGTCAGCCGGCTCTGTAGTGTGCTTCTTGTCAATTACGACATAATTGGCAAGAAGCGCACTGTCAATCCTTGTCTCTACCCTTGCGCCACCTCGCATTTGCTTTATCGGCCATTCCCTCCCTCCCCCTACTCTCGCACCATGCAGGGACAGCTAATGTCCCCCAGAGGACCGAGCCCACTCCCTTAAAGCTCTCCCACACAGGGATTATAATATCATTTTATGAATATGCATATTTGTAACATTTACATAATAATTCATGATCACCCGTTATTCCTCATGATCGAGATGCTGGGTACAGGATGAAGCGTTTCGGCTCATGGAACACCAATTGTTTTACGCGTTTCCGTTCCAAGCGGCCGCCGCTCGATATTTCGATGCGTAGCGCAGTATCAAACATCGATATCACCCTCGCTAGTATTGAAAAGAAGGGGAGGGGGAGTTCCTCTTTGCGTGTACTTGGTGTCCATCCGCATACGAGTACAGATTATCACGGATGAAACTCAGTAAAACAAAAAACGAAAGAATGAAAGAGAACGAAAGAAAGAGAAAGAGAAAGAAAGAGAAAGGAAGACAGAAAGAAAGACAGAAAGAGAGAAAGACAGAAAGACAGAAAGACAGAAAGACAGAAAGAGAGAAAGACAGAAAGAGAGAAAGACAGAAAGAGAGAAAGACAGAAAGAGAGAAAGACAGAAAGAGAGAAAGACAGAAAGAGAGAAAGACAGAAAGAGAGAAAGACAGAAAGAGAGAAAGACAGAAAGAGAGAAAGACAGAAAGAGAGAAAGACAGAAAGAGAGAAAGTAAGGAGAAAAAGAAAGGAGAAAGAAAGAAAGGAGAAAAAGAAAGGAGAAAAAGAAAGGAGAAAGAAAGAAAGGAGAAAAAGAAAGGAGGAAGAAAGAAAGGAGAAAAAGAAAGAAAGAAATAAAGAAGAAAGAAAGCAGAAAAAAGAAAGGAGAAGGAAAGGAGAAAGAAAGTACGGAGAAAAAGAAGGAGGAGAAAAAGAAAGAACGAAAGGAGAAAAAGAAAGGAAGGAAAAAGAAAGAAAGCAGAAAGAAAGGAGAAAGAAAGAAAGAAAGGAGAAAAAGAAAGAAAGAGAAAGAAATAAAGAAAAAGAAATAAAGAAAAAGAAAGAAAAAGAGACAGAAAGAAAAAGAGACAAAGAAAGAAGCAAAGAAAAGAAAGAAAGAAAGAAAGAAAGAAAGGAAGAAAGGAATAACTTTTCGATAATCTAGCCCTAAAGCAAACTTGCAGCTGATATACAGAAGTAACTCTCGATCAGGCTCGTCTGTCTTACGTAAACCAATAAGGCTTTTGTACTGGTTATTCAGGTTGTTATGTAGCATGAAGTTTGAATGGCAAAACACATTGATTGTATCTTTGCACGTCCCATTACTCCACTTATGTACTTACTGTACATTTTATCTAGTACTCATGGAAATGGGAATTATTTAAAAGAGATGTGTAATATGTAAGTATGATATACACTATTTATTTATGCCAACAATCGTACTGCTGATGTTTTTAAACACACAAGCTGTGTGGGTAATGTTTGTGAGGTGGAATCACGACTGTTTGAACGTATTAATATGTAATCAAAATGCTCAAAAGATAGCCGAAAAAAATAAGCTCAATTGGTAGAAATGTGTAGGAAATGATCTCAGCAACGGGAACCTTTAAAATTGATAGACTGATTAAATGTAAATATGTTCCGTTTCTCTCTCTTACCACCGACTATAGCAGAGTTAGCTGTTAACGATCACCATTATAATTTCATAGTTTCGCGGCGTATTTATGAAACAGGATATTTGATTTATTTTTACATCCCACTGGTTCTTTTTCTCTTATTTCCTGTCTGTTGTGGAGGATTTTAATGCCCCTTGGCTTATTGTATTGGTTCTGGTTAGAGTTTTTCTTGTAAAAGGGTAAAAGAGAAGGTGTTATGCATTTAAGTTTAATGGGGATAAATAACTATGGCCAGAGTTTAAAACATTTACAGCTTCTTATTCTGGAAACCTGTCGTACTGGGGAATTGCTTATTGTAATTCACAACTACGGAACGCGTATTAGCGTCAAGAGTTCCTCGGAGTAAGCAGTTCCAGAACAAATACCTACAGGATGTCCACAAAATAAGTAACTATTTCGTGTTTGAGGGAACTTACGAATGTATTTTTGTTACAAGTTGATCACAGAGCAGTATGTTGACTATTCTTGAACGTACTGACGTTGTTACATGGCGTCTACAGGTGTTTCATGCGACGAGTTGCGATGACGGTTTCAACGGAAATCTAGAAAGGATGGACCAACGAATAAAAGCATATTGGAACTGTTAAATAAGTTTCAACGAATAGACACTGTTGCTGACAAGTCTCGTAGAGGTCGACCTTCCACAAGCACAGGTGACATTGGCGCAATGTGGGAGCCCTAATTCTGGACTTTGTCTTTCACGTCAAATGCAAATTCCGAAATCACCAGTGTTCAAAGTGCTAAAATTCACCTTGAAGAAGCGTGAATAGCATTTGCAAGTGTTACATCAACTCCATGATGAGCATTTAGCGGAACGCATGGCGGTGTGCATAGATTTGTTGGATTGTGTGGAGACTGATGATTTAATGTCACACGTGCTGTTTAGTGATGAGGCAACATTAAATGTAAGTGAACACGTCAACCGTTATAACTGTCGCATTTGAGCCGACAAAGCTCCAACTGATTTCACTGAGCATATCAGAGACACTCCAAAGACCAATGTGTGATTCGGAATCACGCAGCCAAATATCTATGGACTATTCTTTCTGACAGAGAATGCCATTAATGGTGTTTGTTAATTGTATATGCTGACAGAATTGGAACAAGATGGTATCTTAGACACTGTTGTTTACCAAAATGGTGCCCCATGACACTTTGCAATAATGGTCCTTACCCCATTAGACTTTTTGTATGGGGAGTTTTTAAATAAAAGCTATACAAATTAATAAACTGATAGCCAGAATTTGTGACGCTGTGATTCTAATCATACCGCAATATATGCGAAATGCATTTCGTGCACAGATGGGAAAAGTGCAGAGACAACGATGGAAAACATGTTGAACGGAACTAGTGAGGTATAGTATATGGAAAACAATGTAAAAAATGTCTATAATGCACAGTAAAATTATGAAGTATATAGTTTACAAGGAAATAGTTATTTTGTGGACACCCTGTATAACCTGTTTTCAACAAAGAATTATTACAAACGGTCATTGTTTTATCTACTTCATTTTAATGGAGATAAACATTTACAGAACTGAGTATTGGATATTCCCTAGCAGATACAAGGGAATAGGGAACCACAGCGGACTTAAACGACAGTCAGATATATTAAAAGCGGGTCCTAGTGCTGTCTTGCGGTTTAACATTTACGCGAGTCATTCACAATGAAAAGGGCTTCGGAGGCTACTCCCAGATGATTCAAGACGCACATTTGATTTTTTATGAAAATGTCACACTATTGAAATTTCATCAAAATCGTTAGAGCCTTTTTGAGAAAATAAAATATTTCGGTAAACGTTCCACGAAAAGGGTGCAAACGCCGCCACTGCCACCAACAATGAGTTTTTTTCAATCTAATCAATAAGCAGAAAAATGATCTATCACAGCTAAAAATTTGCTGGCGAGATTTTACCAGAAATACAGACTGCTAGGTCCCCTGAACTCTTTTAACAGCTTTATTCAGTTTAGGATCTTTCATGGATGCAATACGAAAATTTTGAATTAAATCCCACCCACTCTAAACCACCCCTTAGATGGAAACTATTTCGTTACTTTTTATTTGTTCAGAAACGACTAACGATTTTAATTAAAATACCACATCGTTTAAGCTATTTCATAAAAAATAGGCTTTGAATTTTTTGGCGATAGCCCCTGAAGTCCTGTTTATCCTAAATCACTTTTGTATAATTGATACACGGTGAGAGAAACCATACTACTGCACAAAAATGTACATCTCATCGAAACACAATTCGATGTCAAATAATGGTGGCATTAACCATCTCCTGGATATTCTTTGTTATTGGTTTGAATATTCACGCAGTTTACATTTTTCTAAGCTCAAAATCAATATTCTTTTTTTTTTTTCCCGAACTTTTTCGTCTTCAGGTAACGAGAATTGAATTTCAAAACCATCACATAGTGACCGGATTTGAAAAGGTTCAACTATCGCTTAGCTTAATGTACTCTAAATAGAAAATGATTATCAGGGCTTGTGGGCCGTGGTCTAGTGGAAATTCTCTTTCCAGACGTTTCGTTCGAAGCAGCGTCGAACATCCTCAGGCCGTAGAGCTCTGTTAGTCTCGGCGACGCCTGATAATTTTCTACTTAATGACACCGGCAGTGAACGCCTATGCAGTTTGATTAATGTACTCTTCTAAACACCTATAACGAAATTAGTAAATAATGAAAGTTTATCTGTATTAACAAGAAGTAGATAAAAGAAGAATAGTTTGCAAAAGTGAGAGAAGGGAAAGTCATTTGAAGACAACACATCAGATTTTTTGTTCACCTTCACCTTGTCTCTTAACGATAATGTACAAAATGAATTACTTACTAAATAACCTCATGTTATGCAATGAAAACTATAGAAAAGTAAGTGAGTGAGTGTGTGAAATTTAAGGGTCCAGAACTAAGTCATTTGGGCCCTGAGCAGAAAATGAATGATGAATATGATAACAGAACAACTTTCTGCACACTTTTACACCTCAAGGTATTGATGAGTATAGCATATTTTGTCTTAGATTTACGATAGTGTTGGTACCTATGATCTGCATGTGCTACCAAGGATAACCCATGACATGTACTGTCACAATTATGGACTACCCTCTTACCCTTCCACTCCCTGCTAGTATCTAGGCTGAAGGCCCAGAATAGTACAAATCCATACCTCACTAGAAGTAGCATAGAATGTAATAGTATTATATAGTAATATGGTAATGCTACAAACTTGCAAGTTGCAGTCGCCTCCCTCAGCTCCTATGGTTTCCTATTGTCAGACAAGCCATTCCATTACGGCTTGAAGAATAATACGCATGGCTGAATTCTTGATGTAATTGTGGAGCATATAACCAATTTAAAATAAGTATTTCTTCATTTTGTTAAAGTAGTGCCACAACACGGAGTCACTGCCTCCAGAGCCGTCCATGAGGAAAGAGATGGTCAAGGTGTTGTATTTAATGTATTCTTATAGTCATGTTAACATCAATGCAACATAGTCAAAGGAGGTTATAGGAGTTATATACAAATAAACAGAATACAATTAAAACTGGATAAAACTGTACACAGTGATGCAACATTTAAAACCGATGCCTTGAAGATTATTTGCAAAAGCTATACTTAAGCCATCGCAGAAGCCCCGATGTTACTCATAAATCCTGGGTTAGTACACGTGAGAATGTGCAAGTGTTTGGGAGACACACCTCTTCCGATATTAATGTAAATCACGCAAGGAAATCCTTTTGGGCGCCTATGAGGTCTGTCCCTCCTTTAAATCATGAACGGACAACGCTACGTTTTGCGAAACAAATAGAAGGCTCACCCTTTTTCCAAACATATCTATGTGTATTTTTCCTGCCGGTGGAGCCGGTTCCATAGTTAAGTTAGTCCCATGAGTAATCAGGGTTCTCCCCATGAGTGAGAGATATCGAGCGTTCCTAACTTATTCAAGAAGAAGAGTGCATTTCCAAAATGCACATTACATGTCTCTCTGCCAACCGCTTTCCTGAATTAGACATCATCATTCCACTGGCTTTTTTCTGCTTTCTGATATCACTCACTGGCTATGCAGTAAAACTACTTAACTGCAGTTCCTTCTCGGTTTATGAAAGTGAGATATTTTAAAACGGCTCCAAGCTATTCATTTTTCTTTTCTTTCTTTTTCAAAAATGGGCTTTCTAGTAAACGATTAGGTTCCGGAAATGAACGCCTACTTTTAAATACATTTAGTTAAAACCAAAAGCTAACATTCTTAGGTTTTTAAAGTGTCATGCTGGAGCAAAGGCAAAACCATTTCTTAATTAGCCTTCACAAATCAATATGGCATTTTCTTACAGGATTTTAGCAGTCATCACAAGGGCTGTTGGTTCAAGGTCTTCATGTGCACATTGACAGCTTCTGCATTTGTAGCGGTCAAAAACATCCTCCATTATACCTTCAAATACATTTCACTAATGCAAAATGAAACCGGTAAAGTAGAGTTGCATACTCATTTCAAATATTAGTTTTTTGACAAGTCCAGTTGCTGAGGCACTATCATGTTCACCAGTGATACCCAGTCTTGTCCTATATTTTCTGATGATACCACCTTGTCACTCTAACCCATCTCTATTTTGTGCCTGAAGGTTTTCCCCTTCACTTATTCGGGTAACCAAGCACTAAAGAGGTTTGTTTTTGAACCCCACAAACGCACCCTAGTTGGGCGAAAAGTTGGTGGAGGAAAATCCGCCTTCCCCTCCTTAGCATATGGTTGGGCATCACCAATGTGCACCTGATGTCCACAAGAAGAAAAGCTTCCCCCGCTAACCAGAAAGTGACAGGTACCCTTGGGGTAAATATATTGAGCTGTGGCCACCTATTCTATCTACCTACTATTCCTTCCTTGTCTGAAGTGCCTTCTTAACAATGATACACAGACCCCGCCAAAAGAAAGAAAGCGGAGAAAAATAAACTGACTGTGCTGGGTTTTGAAGGATCAGGTTCGTCTTCAGTTATTCGTTCCTTGCCTAACTGAAGTGGTCTGCCAATTAAATGCATGACCTTTTCTTTGAGAGGGCCTTTTTAGTTGAGAAACGAAGAGTATTTCCTTAATAGGGGTACTTTACTAATACTTATAATACACGTACTGAAGAGAAGTGTTTGTTAGACCATTGTAACAAGCTGAAAAATAGATTTCCTAACGATAATTAGATTATTGAAATTTTAATGAACCATAGCTTTCAAAAGGATCAACATTATCAATAATATGAAAGTACAAACCATGTCCGATATGGTGCAATATCAATTGTAAGTATAAAGCTATCGATGTCACTCGAAATAATCTAGCTGCTGAAGATGTTCCTGTGATGTATCACATCTAGTTAATTTCCGTAGATTAACATGTCTTTAGTAAAAGCTCATACATATGTATAGCACGTCCACTTTGTAACACTCGAGGGTAACTTAACATGTCATGGCGACCATTACTTTTTACAATACGCTTACTGCAAGTTTAGTACAGGGTTTCTTAATATACATGACAAAGCATACAAGAAACTCTAGCAACAGTGAAATATGTTTCATTAAGCAGTTTTAACCAAGGAATGTTGTTCACTAAAACTTGTGATAATTTGGCATTGTTATTCCCCATTAAAAGTAATAAGCTAAGCAGAAGTGTGTGTGTGTGTGTGTGTGTGTGTGTGTGTGTGTGTGTGTGTGTGTGTGTGTGTGTGTGTGTGTGTGGTGTGCGTGCGTGTATAGAATGATTTTGTACATTTCAGGTACAGGATAATTACAACCCTGTGCCACAGCAGCCCATGAGCCGTAGCCGAGTGGTTAGACCATTCGCTTCTCACCAAAGCGGTCCGGGTTCGATCCCAGGCAACCGCATGTGGGATTTGTGGTGGACGAAGTGGCGCTGGTGCTGGTTTCCCCCGCCATCTCATTCCACCGGTGCTCCATCTTCATTCCATGTATCATTGGTGTCACCGCCTGCGGTGCCGTAGTAGTAAAAGCGGACGTTAAACACTACAAAAGAAACAGCCCATCTGGGCCAAGGCCTACCGCGCGAACGCTGCGTCTTCCACCTTTACTCATCACAGACATCATGAGTGGGACGCAGTTCTGGAGATGGGACGTGGTCAGCGCCCCGCGACCTTTCCGGCCAGTTATGCGGTTTTCTCAACCAGCATGTATAAGATACGTTTATGCAATTGTAATAGATGCATGTTGCTGTTATAATTTAATGATTTACGCGTAGAAAATGTCATTAAACGGTTAGTAATTACTATAAATTTCACCATTAATCGGAAATTTATCATAAACAGTGCTTGTGCACTCTTGAAAAATACTAAAAATATCCCCGTTTGTGAGCCACTGATCTTAAAGAAATTGACGTCATCTGTAAAGGATCAAGAGCATGACTACAAAATTAACTGTAGCTCGGAAGAGAGATAATGCGTGGGGATCTTGTAGGTAATATTTGTTAACATAAGAGAGGAGAAAGGAAGTGAAAATGCTGCATTAACATTGTTCTAACACCCTTAAACAAAACTCAGCTATTTAGCTGTGAGTGTTACTTTCAAACTAATTGGCTAGTACTTACTCCTTCGCATTACAGATTAGCTTACAAAAGATTTTTAAATGCACTTGGCTAAATAATTTATGAATGGTGGAGGAACACAGAAGTGCCTCCCCAGCTACAAAGGAATTGAGCAGGCAGTGCTGGAATGAATAGCATGCTTCTGCACAATATACACTTAACCCTGTCCCGTTTTTCCTTAAGCAGGGATTTCATCCGAAACCCCATTAAAACCGATAAATTGTCTAACGCTGTAATAAAGAGCGAGCTTCTTAATACCAGAAATAGACTCTGCAGGGAGACTGCCAGCCACTGCAAATATTTATTCAGGTTTCAATTAGGAAGTAGTGAACGGTGCGGAAAACGTATCGGTTTTTGCGATGATAGCTGATAAAAAATTGATGTGCCTCGAGATTGAAAGGACGCAGCGCCTCTGTTGAAAAAAATGGAAATAAAAGCCAACGACTGCGGGGGTTGTTTGACAAATCCATGTTTTACCGACGTATCTCAATAACCAATATATCGCTTTAGATACATGGTATCGATGCCGTAGTGGAGACATATGGTCAATGTCGATGTGTACCGGGTGATGTAATATATAGGGACATGGCATGTGGCAAGACAGGAGACTCAGACGAAATTAAACTGGTCTGATAAGATGTCCAGTCACATCCCATTGCTGAATTGCAAAACCAAAATTACATTTTGACACTGTGCGAAATCTTGGATTTCCAGATGCCATTATTTACGTAGGGAGGCAATTATTCAAACAGAACCTACGTTCTGAACATAAGAATTAAAGACAGCCAGTCAAAGATGAGAACAAAAATCAATGTTAGGATTTTTGAGTATTTTGAATAATTAGGGTGTGTACAAGAACGTGTAGTCAAAATGCAGATTTTAAGTATACAATACGGCTAATTTGTATATTAAATCCGTCATGTTCATATAACCCACAACCCCTTCAGTAGGCTCACTTTTACATATTTATATTTCCTAAAAGGCAAACAAATTTTGAATTCACCTGAAGGGGAACTACAACAGACCAACGCAAGACAGTGATGATCCTGATTATAGTTCTGGACTCGTCTGAATAAGCGATTGAGAAAGAATGCAATACAATATTGAAATCTGTCTTTTCTCAGTTCAATACTTTTTACATGCAGGTAAACAGTACGGTACTAATGAAGCTATAGACCTGAAAAGCTTAGTGCTTATTAAGATGACCCTAATAGGTGAAAATTTGAATGACATTTCCTTACTTCTGAACATTTTATTAAAAGAACCTAAATATTATTGAGAAGCGTAATTATCTTTAAAATCATAGTAAGAGTCTTTAAAAAAATAAATATCTACGGATTCATATCACTACAAATGAGAGACTGAAAAAGAACTTATACAAATTACAGGAACATAGCTCTAATAGATATTTAACAAAGTATAGTTACTTAAATTATAGCAGAAATCTGTAAAAATAACATGGACTATATAGGAAAGGCTGTCTTACCTGAAGGACCAAGGGTATCAAGCAAGGACACGTGTCATAGGTAAGCTTAATGATGTCAACTGTGCAAAAAGCCGCAAGTTCAGTGCATATGAGTTCTGCTGTTGCTCTCTCGCAGGTACACAGCTGCAGGCGTCTCCTGATGCACGTGCACATACGACGGCCGCGCGGTACCGGTCACGTCTTTCGTTCTCTATGCCCAAATAGCCTGTATAGATAAAGCTGGGCACGTAGTTTAACCTGAACGTACAAGCTCCTTTTCTTTCGAAATATATTTACCAACGCACAAAAATAAATAGAAGTGCTTCTTATATTGTAACCTGGCACAGAAATTTCTAATAATTAAAGCCAAGAGGAAAGGAACGGATGTTTAACTGTTACCGAACTTGACGCAGTGACGTCGCAGGTTACAAGGCACCTCATTCCTCGTACAAGCTGTGGGCGTTTGCAGGCAGCACTCACAGGATAGAGCTTACCCTGCTGTCAGTGAATCAAAAGCTACCGTTGTTTACATTATTTGCACTGATATGGTTTGAGAATAGAAAACTAGAGCCCAACCGCTTAAGGACTCCTGTGCCTGGTTATAACGTTTTATTGCATGTGTTTCTAATGGATCATCCTGTATTATTACAGCCGAGGACACAATGCTTGTTTCCAGAAAAGCAAAAACGAGACAATCACATCAACAATTTTGTTGTACTGGTTACTGCTCTTACAGAGTTAGAAGTTTTTGGTAGGAATAGGAAAGACACGGAGAGAGCTCGGCAATGAAGCCAGGCTTATTGTACCTATGCCGCTAAGGGGCATCCCTGGAAGGAAGGATGAGGGGAAAGGAGACACCGGGCGCCCAGATACAGACTAACGGCACATACATTGACAGAGGTCCCTAAGATTTTCCAAGTTTGACAACGCCTCCAATTTTTTAGGTCTTCCGAAGGACTCGGGGGGACCTCAGCGCGGGGCCCAATGCCTCCAGATGCCGCCCCATTTTCCACCCGGATCCCACGGATAATGAGGGACAGAAGGAGTTTCTGTGCACGTATCATCGCTGCCAAGTTGCACTTAACGCCTTCGCTGAAACTTGCGACCCTGAAAGAACCAACGGGATGAAGGATAAATGAAAGGATTAATGACACGAAATGTAAGGACAGGAAATTCGGGAAATGTAATTATCCTTCCCAGCATTCGTCTGGCGACCCGGGGAAACCCCAGAAAAAAAGCCATGGGTCAGGATTGTCGGCCACGGGAATCGAAACCATGACTTCCAGATTGTGAGCCTCACTCGTTACAGGGGAACTATCTCGCTCGGTAAGCTTTTGGTAAATGATGCTTATTTGCTGTTGTCAAATATATATAGACACACACACACACACGAGTTTAATTCTTATGGCATGGTGATCTCCAGTTTTTTATTTTGTACTAACCTAACATTGATCTAATTTGATAACTGATATAATATAAGTATAAACACTGCCAAAATGTTGTGGCCCCCAAAAAGAAGCGGTAACTTCGGATGAACCCCGGCTGCGTATAATAACGTCAAGAAGCAGATCAGATGCGTTTAATGCTGCGATTTCTTTGAATTACAGGATAGGAGAGCCCTAATGCTATGAATATCACTTTTATATGCTTGAATTATCTTCAGTGTCGCAAGGAACAATCAGGCAGTCCTCATGTTTGATAGGCTTATGGCGAAGTCCCTTGAAAACAGACTGTATGCTGTAATTCGTTGCACTATCGCCTAATCTCGTGTACTATTTAGATTTAATACATATTAACTGTATGGAACTGAGGTATTACAATATTCTTTTTACACGTTGGAAAACTATTTGTAGTTTGGACCAGCCCGTTCCCTTGGAAACTGGACTGTGGATTACAGGTACGCTACACTAACAACACAGAGCTAATTTCACCCAACAGTTCGCCGTGATTGTGATACCATACAAGACAGAGTCAGAAATTAACATGGAGAGAGCAAACGTAGACCGAATTTCTTGGTCATCTGGAGCAATAGGTTTATCAATGAGTCATCGATAGGGACGCCTGATGTCAAACATGCGCCGCGTTTAATAGCTGAAGGTGTGAACGCAAGACTCCAGAGAGTGACGGAGGAACGAGTTGAATGGGAAGAAATTCTATTCTACTGTGGTTACTCACAGCCGTGCTTACAATTCAATTTCTTCGGCGTCTTGGATATTTTTCAAAACAAAGAGAAAATGGTATTTTTACGCCCTGTCTTCTCCAGAATGGCAAATTCTCCTGCTGCAAAATGTAAGTTTGAGGATTGTTGTCGTATAAACCACTTTGGTAAGCTCATTCTTAGCTTCGTGAAGAAGACTTTAAGCGAAATCTTTTGTTGCTTTTCAGCTCTATTCGCAGAAACAATCATGACATCAGTACTTTCTCTTCCGGTTGTACGTCGTTGCAAGAAACTTTTTTGTGCTGTGTCTAAGGACACTTCCACGGCAAGATCCGGAACTGAGTACTTGCTAGTGAAGTTTTAATTACGAGTTACATGGGCTTGGGCTATAGGACCGAATTGTGTGCTAAAGATGCGGATAAAACCCCAAGTTGAACGGAGTGATGCAAACAATTCGCAACTTCCCCGCGGATATTAATGATCATCTACGCCGTACAAAACGCTGCCACGGGAATAGCAATATAACTGTGTAGCCTGAGGAATTTGGCTTCACTAGTGTCAATTATGCCGGTCTCAAAGGCTGTCAATCATTTTTTCAGCGTCCTGTACAAAAGCCGCCATATATAGAACAAATTCAGCTTCTCTGTCCGCAACTAAAAGGGTTTTCTCATACATTTCCAATGATGAATGATATTTTTGAAATAAGGAAATCTTTTTCTTTGATTTGTAGATTTTACTATCGGTTTTTTCCTGGTAGTAATCAGTTAACCGATATTCATGCATAGTTTTAACCTTTACTTTTTAGGAGGACACCTTCGGCAATCATTAATCACAGAAAATATTTTGGAATATCAATATATGACTAGTGGATAATGTCACTCATTTGTCTTTTTGTTCAAAACAGCTGCATTAACCCTAGCAATGCCAAGCCTTATTCCAGAACTTACACTGCCAACGCGAGGGGGAGTACTTTATGACCACCATTGGTAACAAAATGTCTCAGCAAGTTTTAAAAGAAATTTATTTTAAAATTGGGTATTATATCTTGATATGTTTATAAAGGTAACATTTAACATTGTTTAACTGTTCCTTTTTAACTTTTTTACATGAATCACATTATGCCGACGGGGCAGTACTTTACGACCATCTTGATATTTCATTGTATCCCAAAAAGCCCAACAATGAAAACTTTGAAACTACGCAATTCAGTAGCAGAAAGAGTCATTGACAATAAATATTAACTGCATGTCTTTAATCAAATCATTAAAAGACAGAATTTAAAAAATTACAGAAGGTGGGCATAAAGTCCCCACCACCCCCAGCTGATGCTAGGGTTAAGTGTCAAAAGACACTGAGGTGGATACAACGGACCGTAGGTTAAAATTCCTCTTCTTTGGGAGAACCAACTATAGAATCAATTGTAAAGTTATGCATTTCAGGTATCAATATAGCTTAGTTAATTCTTAAAAATAGGCATACTAATGTATTATATCATATTTTATGACTTCGTTTTATACTTTGGGGATATGGTTTCATCTTTGTACTAAATTCTGTTTGTATTCCTCCTCTCTTTAGCAGCAATGCTCTCGTGATAACGAAAATCACAGATTATGTAATGTGACAGTTCTTTCACAGTCGCTTTGTATTACAGAAAAAAAAAAAAAAAATCAAATCAAAGTCAGGAATAAAGGTTTCCTTTCTGTCAGAAAATCCAAACAATGTTTTCTGAGGCAAGCGATAAACCTGATAGAGTATTTTATGGATCTGTCCCAAATGCGTAAAAATATGTTTTTTTAGATAAGAGTACTAATTATAAAGTAGTTTGAGTAGTTTTTAATAGTCAAAGGCGATTTATTTTAATCGCCTTTATGCTAGCCAAATCAGAATGATGCTACTGTCGGTAATGCTGCCAGCGCTGCGTCTATGAGGTGCCGTGAGCATGTGGTCAGCTAAGTGCTCGTTTGCTATTTCAGTTTAGTTTATGGTTAAAAAGGGGTTTTGGCTAAAGTACTAATGATTCATTTACTGGTACTGCAATTCATACTAATGAATAATTTGGAATATTACGGCCCTGTATCTTTTTTCTTACACCTTGATGTTCCGTTTACCTATATGTAACTTAACCACAAGTCAGTCCACTTAAAGTGTAATTTCACTACTTTAAGTTAAAAGAAAACACATCTTCCGTACGTCGGGAAAACTGTCGTAATAAATATGCAGACGATCTTGGCAGCCTAACAACTTATTGTTCATGCGGCACAGAGATTCCCCCTACCATACCCATTAACAAATCAAGTGGGGGAAGAGGGGGTCGGAAAGAGGGGGTGGGAGATGGTGTATTGATTCTGAAGCTGCAACATTGAATGAAGGAAAGTAGAACTCAGTGAGATACACACCAAGCCACATGTCGTCACCGTTCTAACGGACGATTCTTAACGATCTTCCCGCTCCACTGCGAGGACTAGCACACGCTTTCTTTCCTTCAACTGTTTTATCAATATAACCCTCAGAGGTTCTAACTCGGACCGTTGCGTTGGTGGCCTGTACTTTATGGTTTAAAACAGAAACACAGTTAGGTTTAGTAGGGAGTTAAAATTTCCACTTTATTTTCGCAAATTAGCTTTTACTTTTAAATATTTGAAGAGAGAATGTGTGTACTATTGCAATGCAGGAAATCAAAATCACCAAAGCAAGTGAAGACAACCACTTACAGAGCAGTGGTCGTTTTTAAATTATACAGTAGAAGTAAACCATTTGGTATTTTATGAAAATGCGTATTGCTTAAAACAACTGAATAAATATCGAGGCCCAAATTCGTTCCTACAAGGTCGGCCTCAATTACCTTGAATTTGTTAGCTGTTTTCTGGATAGGTAGGCTATTAGTTAATTTGTAGTTCTCTATTTACTAAGGCTCAGGCGCAATGGACGGCGGTGTATGCCATATGCTAATGCCAATGCAATGTGTGCGTCACCCTTTTGGCGTCGTCTCCAGTCTCATTCTCCGATTAATGTGGTGCCAGCTGCTCCTGTGATATAACTATAATATATTTTTCTCTGGGTGGGGTAAGTGTGGGTGGGATAGGAGTGGACAACACCAGCTAAGTTGGCTGATAATTAATGGACGCTAATGATGAGCCGATTGAAGCGAGTTGCCGACTGAATCGCTGAATCTTCATCGCTCGAAACAACTATTGAATTATATCCGCTACCTTATGACGCATCTGCATGTTACGCTTTAAAAATGACTATGTAATACTAATGCAAAGCGCACTGTGGCATCAGTGGCAAAAATGCTCAGCGGAAGGTTCCCCGACGATGACCGCTAAATTTATATAACCCGAGCGCCGGTCCTAGACGCTGCAGCTGCCGATAATCGATCACAGGCAACACTTGTGTAAGGTTGTACAACACGAAGCGAAAATCACGAATTTTAGAAATATATGCTCTTTTATTAACTTAAATACCACCTACATATCTCTATCACTAATTTTAAGTAGAAACTTTTTGTAACAAAGGGCCGGATGATTGGACGCAAGTTTAGGCATGTCATTTCTGAAATATTCAGAACTATCCATCATTATCCCGATTTTAAATGGGAAAGTGGTACTGAAAGGTAACAGTGAAAGCAAATACTCTGTGAAGTTGATAGTGAACCACAATAAGATATTTCCATCCTCCGTGGTCTCGGGGTAACATGGTGGCCTGTAGTTTCCGAGGTCGTGGGTAAAAGCACGGCGGAGGGTGGTAGATTTTCTTCGGGCGCCAGAATCCTTAGCATGGCTTCCTTCGGAAGGGAAGTAAAGCCGTTGGTCCCGTGTAAACTTCAAGCATGATAAAGAGGCCTCTGAGCAAAATTAAGCTCTCTTTCACGCTCAAAATAAAATGGGGCGCTGAGAACCACAGTAGATAAAGAGCGTCCATAAATAGGCACTCAATTTCCCAAGAACATTGTGTATACACAGCGAAGAATTTTATCTATGGATGATTTGGTTCACTGCAGCTTAACCATTGCGTGTTTGCTTCACTTTGGCCGGCACGTTGTCTAATTTATTTGAAAATTTGAATAGATACTTGCAATGATCCATGTATTTATTTACTGAGTGTTCCGTTTCCAGCAGCGTGTATATTTGCAGAAAAACTGTGCATCATGCTCAGTAAGGACTAGAAAATTCTACTGCCACTTGAGTACATTCGTACTCAAGATTGCAAGCACCTTCGCGTACGGTCTCAGGAATATTCTAGTTCTAACAGGTTTTTAAATTACGCGAATAAACATTGGCAACGCGCTATAATTTATACTGTTTTGTGTAAACAATTCAATCAGCATGTTACATTTTGGTATCCAATATATAAAGGAGCGTTAATTTCCGGAATTCCAGTTCAAATAACGCGGAAATTATATCAACGGGTAGTGCGCTGCAAATCCAACGACGGCAAATAACAAAGACAGTTAATGGAAATACATTTGATGGGGATTTGTTGATCTAGATTGGCTACACTTCGGTTTTTGCTATGAGTTAATCGCGAACATGGAGGCGGTGGCGGCGGTTCAGGCACATACAAAACTAATTTTGCATTTTTCCCCCCCAATGAAGGAGGGGACCGGACAAAGGAGCCTTTATGTTGTGGCAATGGGGAACTGCTTTCAATCATATCGCTGTTTATGGCTGGGTCTCTGTACTCACAATAAAACTCGAGGTTAATTACATACACCAGCTGTCCAACACCTTTCGTACCACGTGTTCGAGCACTCGCTGGTTTCAAAACAGCGAGAAGAGAGTGTGGAAAGTTTCCTCCCACAGGACCAGGTGAACCTTTTGCTTTGGCACTTCATAGTCCAACTGAATTAACTTCATCATTAACACAAACCCCTATACTTTGTCTTTGCGATAAATTACGTAACATATTCTTCCTTACTTACAGTGAGTGAGCGAGTGAATGAGTAGGTGAGTGAGTGAATGAGTAGGTGAGTGAGTGAGTGAGTGAGTGAGTGAGTGAGTGAGTGAGTGAGTGAGTGAGTGAGTGAGTGAGTGAGTGAGTGATTGAGTGAGTGATTGAGTGAGTGATTGAGTGAGTGACCGTGGGATTTAAGGGCCCGTCGAAAACGAGATCATCAGGGTCCATTCTTATTTACATAACGCCATCAGTATTTGCAAACTATCAAAAGTATTATATTTGTCGAGATACTTAGAAATTCAAGCCACAAAATCCTACAATAATGTTGCTTACTTTCCTTATTTAGAGGAAAGATTCGATGTGTTACTTTCGCTATCCACTATAATTTATTTATAGCTTCTACAAGCTACCCTTACAAAATCTTATTAATATGTTCCTATCGACTCCATGTTACTGAAATCGATAGTTACATGTTTAAAGACGGAGCGCCATGTGTTAGTGTTAAATTTGCATACTCTTTCTAGGACATCGAGAGAAACAACTGAATAGCGGGGCAATTTTAAAGGGTAACAAAATGTATTGAACATTTCAAAACAGTAATAACGGGATGTCTCGGAACTGGTTTTTGCCATTAAACATTTATTGGAATTAAATTGCATGCTATAAAGAAATCTCTATTTTTGTGGGGTACGTTCTTGTTTATTTCTTAACGTTTATCAGTTATACAAAATTCCTTCGAAATGAATGACTATTTCTAGAAAATTCAAGGTATGAATTTTATTTATCTTGTAAAAATATTAAATACACTACAATTTAATCAAAATCTTTAAGTAATTATTGAGAAAATAGCAAATTCAACAATTTTTCCATACAAAGGTTAGTTTAGAGTTGGGAGCATTTTCTTAAAATCTTTGTGTTACATCCTTGGAGCATGCACGATTTAAGTACCAAGTTTGATAAAAGTTATCACACTTTTCGTTTTTGAGTTACACTGTTCGTGGGCACAAACACGAACCTTTTTCAGATATGATTTGTTTTTGGATTCAGGGGCCCCAAAACATTTCTTTACCGGAAAATCTCGATATCAAATTTTTGGGAAGAGTACAATACCTTCACTTTCTGCTAGATACGTTTAGAGAAAGCCGAAGAAAAACATATATGTTAGTAATTCTCATGGTATTGTGGAGCTGCACAAAACTAACAAGTTGTAACCAGTGAACAATAAGGTAAAATTATGTACCACTTAATTTTTTCTTCTCGTAAAATGCCTAACGCACCTTTGATTAGAGCATTACTAATGTGTAAGTGAGAATTTTTTTAAAATCAGCCTTAAGAAGGATTATTGGAGGATGGAACAGGTTATTTGACATGGGTGTTTTTGATGCTGAGCACACGCAAAGAACGCATCAAATAACTGTTCCCTAGCGAGATGAAATGAAGGCCCAGAGGGTACCTTTAAACTGACTTCATTGATTCATATTCAACATGAACAGCGAGCGGAGCAGACTGACATGACAACAATAATGAAAAAAGTTGCCTATCAACCCAGTGGCCCGCTTTCCCTTCTCTCAATCGCACAATGTGGATTATTGTAGGCACACAAAGACTTAATTTCGCTTAATCTTATGTTAATCCTTACCCGTCTCTGCAAATCACTTTGCTAAGTGTTGTAATGAAAAATGTTAACAATTCATATCAAGTGTATAACGATAATTTGAAATTACCGCCAAGAAAGAAGGAAAGAGCAGAGAAAAGTTGTATATACAGACTGTAAAGCATTCACTACTTTAAAATGCTGGTATACACAATATATAGAAAACGGCCTACCGTTTTGCAGCTGCCTAAAGTGACAGTGTAGGATTTGTCAATATTCCAATGAAATTAAACCAGCTTCAAACAATGAATGTCATAACAAGGAAATTTAAATCTGTATCAACAATGCTCTAATACTTTATATTACGTTGCTTTTTCTACACACGGGATGTAGTCTTTTAGAACCAACTTTGTTCAGATTTCCAGCAAAAAATCATTAAGTATGCATTTAAAAGATCTGGGCAAGGATTTTACCAGAACTTTACAGTGTTTAGAACAAAATATAGTTTTATTTCTGAAACGAACAGAAAATAAATTATAACTCAGGTGTGAGATTACTTTATTAGTATCGCAACTATATGTCTATCTTTTCTTGAGTGTAATATTTTAGTTTTGTGGAATCTTTGATTAATTAGCATAACAAGTATATTTTTGCAATACGTATTGGAGATATGCACAAAATGTAAGACAGACTTGCAGCACATGACAAATTTTGGAAACATTTGCTTAAAAACTACATGATTTAGAAAGTTTACCCTTTCTTACCTATAAGAACACAAAAAATGTTGTGACTAGACAACAGATGTACTATCTAATCTATGTTCCCCTTCCCTGGGGTTTCTTCGATACTGATATTGTGACGCCGGAAACGGCGCAAAACCAAGGATGGTCGGGGCTAAGCTACTTCATGCCACATAGCAGGCCGGCGAGCTAACAAAGTGGCCCAAAGTTAGGCTGCCTCGCGCGACTGTTTGTGTATACGTGACTAACAACAATGGAGCAGCAGAACCAAGAGGGGTTTTCTCCAGAACCTTCCAGAAAGATCTGGCTACGTCATCACCAGAATTTTGAAGAAGTTCCCGAAAAGTCATGTGACGTCATCCCCGCTGTATAAAGAGGCGAGGAAACAGTAGAGATAGAGTTACAGTTACAGGCATGAGTTGGTCAGTGTATCAGTGAGTTTGCAAAAGCTGTGCGTGTGTCGTCGCGCCGTGAAAAAGTTTTAACGAGCGTCGAGTAATTGTATCGTTGGAGCCAGTGTATGAGAGACAGAGAAAGTGAAGAAAGACAGTGAAAGGCCTGAGGCAAGTTTACGAGAAGTAAACAGTTGTGGAATGTAATATTACGACGGACTGTACACCGTGTTAACGTCGAGAAGAGAACTATGTATTGTGCAAAAGTTTAGAAGAAAAATAGAGTGATAAAAAGTAACTGGACTGGATTTTGGAATTTATCAGTATATGAACGAAGAAACAAAAATCAGCGAAGTGCAATAAGAGTACTCTAACTCGGAGCTGTCGAAAAATTTCCAGCGTTTGTCTTCAGGAAGTTGTCAACTCTCAATATACACCTATGAAATCAATTATTTATGCATCCCAAAATGAACTGAATCACTAGAATAAAATTTAAAGTGACTGTGTCTTAGACTTTTAGGACACATGTTCGTGAACGTTTTTCTCTAGTTTGGATGTCTCCAATCGCCCCTTAAAGTAGTTCGACTTTAACACATTCCATTTCAAACATTTTCTTTGTAGTAATTATGTACTTGAAATTAATTTTATTTGAACTGAAAATAGGCATATTTAACCTTTATAAACCGCTCTTCTCTTTCAGATAATTATGTTTATTAAGATAAAAAACTTTCAGAGTGCGATTTTGCCCCATGGCAAAGAACAAAGGCTTTATCTGTTGATATACACCCGGTTCTCCATTACACTGTTTTGTTTACTGGGCAAACACTATAACAATGCTTGTATCTAGACATTTTTTATGCGGAAAAATATTGCTTGACACCCTCTACTTTAATGTGACGCAGGTGGAAGTTACTACTACACTAAATACCTGATATGATGCTCTTTGCAACCTTGGATCAATACAGCTGCAACAATTAGACGACCACAGATACCTAACGGCATTCTTTTTCCTGACAAGTTGAGGTAACAACTATGGGTGGGTGGGGGGGGGGGGGAGCATAGATTTTACTAGAAAGATAGCACCAATGGGTCTGATGATTTATGCTATTGGTTCTTAATAAGCTATCGCACCCTGACGCGGACAGCTTAATTTTTTTTTCTTTTACGAGCTACGCGATTCAGTGTCACGCTGAATCTGCAGAGGGACATTAGTTCTCTTAGGTCTCTGTTTGATAAAAATTGTTGAACTATATTTGTAGAGTGAAGGAGTGAGACTATCGAAAAATAGCAACTGATGACATAAGATGTCATTCCAAAAGCTTTACACCGACAAATTTGGTCTTGGTAACCAAGGAAGTCGTACGTCAGTGCATAGTTAAATGGTGGTGATTATTAGCTTAAGTTCCACATTTATGCCTTTTCTACACACATTTGCTCCCCACTGTGAAGATTAAACTTACTGACCATTAAAATGCAAATGCCTCGGTTTTTTCGTTCTTTTCTTTACACTTGAGCAAATCCTTTCACATTCACATTAGCAGTTTTAAATCATGGAACAGATCACCACGTAATCAGTCAAAGGTTTATAAGCGGATGAAACCCTGAAGCTAAATGCCCGAGAAAGCTAGTGAGCTATCCAACTTGCCGATGAGGGAGGAGATGCCATTCTGTGCAGATGGTGGATGAGGTCAGTGTTCAGTCGCCGACAAATTAAATGGAAAATTGTTTTGTTCCCGCCGAACTAGGGAGAAAAGGTCTTTGTTTGAACACTGGAAGGGGAGAACGGTTAAACAGGAGGGACTGTACTCCAGAATGCAGACATATATGCCACAGTTTCAGCGATAGATTAGAGAAGAAACAATAACTGTGTGTGGCAAGAATCATACGACCCATAGATGGAAATTTTCAACATCAGTACACATTATCGTTACAATTCACCTCCAAGCAAAAATACATGTCCGCTGCCTGTAGTCGTGTTAAATAGGATGACCTATTAAAGTACAACCCAATGCATATGTGCATGGGAGTAGCTTACTGAAAAGGTCGAAGTGTGTCCAAGATTAATGAGACAGTAGAAGACAAAGCATGCACCTGTGCAGAACGTTTATGTTCAGGAGAGATCATATAATTATAACGGTGGCGTAAATTTTGCGACAGGTCTACGAAAGCAGGCAAAAGAATCCGGAAACACCAGTAATGTTTTTAAAAAACGCCCTTCACTACGAGAAAGCATGTATTTATCACATCCTATATCCTAACATTTCATGGCCCTATTTCTGCCAAAAATGTTTATACAGACATCTCATTCTCAGAGAAGCTGCTCATAAAGAATGTGAAGCTATATCTACACGTTCGTATTACATATAGGGTGTTAGGGGTAAGTATGGTAAGTATAAGCGTCATAATTTGATACTTTTTGCCTTAATGTATATACACTTCAGTGTGTTACATGTTTTTCCCTTCATCCAAGAGTTTTCCTCACAAACTCATCACATAATTTACTACTCGATGTTTTCTGCACGCTCGTAGCTGAACCGCGAAATGAATAACGCCAGTCAGTATAGACCACTCGGTTTACTGCTATGTTCATAATTCAATACCTGAATTTCTGGCCAGGTAATCTTGCAGAAAGCATTCGAACTCAGTTGCACATTAAAAGAAGCAATGGATGTATTGGGAATACAAGAATAATAGCATGACACCCAGAATCTGACATACGTCAAATTATTTTATCACTTCTCTCTCTATGAGAAAACGATGTGCTAGCACAAATAATGAATATTTGGGTGAATAATAATCGTGACAGATTCCTCTATGTGTTACTGTTTCGCGAGTGACCTCAACATTCGTTATCGCGAGGACTGTCCCCGCTGGCCTACGCTTAACAGCAACCTACCCCGTGTTCTCGTGGAAAATGAACACGCATGGCCTGAGTGTGTCACGCGTACTTGGAGCTACTAACCAATCTGACAGCGTACTACTCTTGTTAACTAAAATTATTGGCTGCAAATGAAGCAAATATAACGTAGTTTGCTCACTGGAGTATACTGAGGCAGCGCCGTGGCCGAACGGTTAGACTGTTTGCCTCTCACCAGGGTGGCCTGGGTTCGACCCCAGGCTCCCGCAAGTGGTATTCGTGGTGTACAAAGTGGCGTCTGGGCGCGTTTTCTCCGGGTTCTCCGGTTTCCCCCGCCACTTGGTCCACCAAGTGCTCTATCATGAACTCTCCATTCATCCATTTCGCCTGCATTTCCTATCATCCTCTTCCCCACTCTCATACTTGGTGCTGGGCTGACCACCCGCTTCCTGGTCTTCATTCTGTCCCGTACATAGGTTCGTCTGCTCCCTGACAGGCACCTGACCCTAGGCACAGGTTTGTAAGTCCTAGGGGGTGTTAGTCCTCCATACGGAGAGGGTAATCAGATAAAGAAGAATATCCTGAGTTACCAATACAAATATCTGCAGTTGTACCCCTAACACCTGTATATAACCTTGTATGGCAAAATGTGGTAGTTGTTTAATTATTTTACTAGTCCTTCATGTGCTTTAGAAGAGAGTTAGGGCACGGTTACATTGACTTCCTGTAGGTTTATGGACAATGCTGCTGTTGCTCGTATATATGTACATTGTCCTCGTATGTAAACAACGGTAGGAAAGTACAGTTCTTTTAAAGAAGCACGTCGTAACAAGCTGTTAACTGCTTAACACAACACTGTCTTGTTTCCTACAGGACCGGAGTGTTTGAACAGGCTCTTCATCATTTGCTCAACTTCCAATAGTAGCCTATATAGGAACAAGCTATAATGGTGTCTAACATTCCAAAGATACACATGTGTAAGTAGTTCACTCTACGGTTGCTAAGCAACCATCTGCCCTTCGCCCAGTACAGTTTGTTGCAAAGTGGCGATGCCAAGACAAAAATTACAGTTTACTCACGAATACATGAGCAATTTAGAAACTATTTCCTTAAATGGTTTGAAAGAGGATGCTGCAAAAAGTCACTTCCGCTATGCAAATAATTGTTGCACATTTATATGAAAGCATATTCAAATTGGATTGCGTAGACAGATTACATTGTATTATATTCTTATGCAAGCTGCAGTTTCTATTGCAGAAATACAGCACATGACTAACCTTAAAAAACTTAGCACTTTAAGTGAATGTCGATATGAATTCGTTTTGAAGCTGTTCATCAGTTTGAAGCCCATTCAACTTTATATTTCATTTATGAAGTCTATAACACTTGCTGAAAAGAACCAATTACGAGCACCGGTGCGCCCTCCACCATTGTTGCACGTAAACGACCGGCAAGTCATGTGTATGGAACACTAACTGCTATACTAAGTTACATTAGGTTTACCTGCATCACAACATATGTTGAAATTGATGACCTTCAACGTGAACACATTCCCTATATCTCCAAAAACAATTTTAGTTTACTTGAAAAAGTTCACGTTGAATAATTGCATTTTTGTCGTTAATTTTGTCCTTCAATTCTTGTAACCTGTGCGAATTTGATGCTTGCACTTAACATTCTCCATAAATAAAAGTCGCATGGTGATAGATCAGGTGAACGAGGTGGCCATAGTCCTCGACTAATTATTCTGTCACTATACAAACTTCCCAGTTCATGCACAGAACTCGTAGCAGCGTGCACTATTCCTGAGCTCTGCTGAAGCCAGCCAGACAAGTTTTCTCTTCATGTTAGTTGCGGAAAAATATTTAAAATAGAATTTAGATAAACGTGTGAATAAAATGCTGTGTCGTAAAATATGGGGCAGATAATTTACGCGCACTCGCTGCGCATCAAACTCCAACTTTTGCAAGTGTGGTGAAGAACTTCATTAATAATTTGGGGAGTTTCGCTAAGTCAGAATTGTTTTCGGAGATACGGAGAAAGTATTCACTTTGATGCTCATAGATTTAACCATCTGTTGTGTTGCAGGTAAGCCTAAGGAAAGTCAGTACAATAGTGTACCGTACTCATGACTTACTAGCCGTTCACGTGTAACTCTGGCGCTGGGCGCGCCGGTCCTCGCCCGGTCTGGTACCGCCGCGGGGCGGTCCGGCTGATCTACGAACGCAATGTATTACCATTAGGAAGAAAAACTAGCAGTTTATTATGTCTATAGACGTAAATATTTCTCTTTATTGCTTTAATACCTATTACGTTTTACTATTATGTATAATAAATAATCCCTAGTTATTCCATTTCGTGTTTGTAATGTGTGTATTAGCTGTTTGAAAACATCCTATCATCCATATTCTCATCTTATTGATTTTAAGGAGAGAACATAAGGGCTTTCTCTTCCTTTTCTATGCAATCCAAGTGTAAATCTTTAGAGAAAATATATTTGAGTGCAGAATTAAAAGAGTGAAAACCACACATAGCTCAGTTTACTACCTGAATGTCAAAGTACGCAAAATGAGGAAAAACCCACGAAGTTGTTTTTCCAGCAGAGTCGTCGATTTTAAAGATACAACTGGTTCTGTCAGGCCAAACTAATGCATTTAAGTGTTGACAGAGTTATTTCTCTACTGTTGAGATGCTAAGAATGCCATAAAACGTCAATGAGAAATCGTTTCCCCAAGTGCAAGTGGAGTGATTTTAGTTCAGTAGACTCAACAAGTGTTGTAGGGTCAAATGATCTGTGGCAAATATAATTAAACATATCTTAGGAACGAGGACAATTTCTAAAGATTGGGGCTTATTTCATAATAACGTTTCGAAATGTTCGATCTCCCAATTCAAATGTTTTGCTGTTGTCTTGCCGCAGTGTAGTGCAGCTACTGACTCAAATGCAAAGCTGTTGACGCTCAGAAATATTTGCATGTAAAATAATTGGACATGCAAAAATGTTGTGCACAGAAACCATAGTAGCTGATCCAATAGGATAGCCATATCATCTCCCTGGTAATAGGTACATATATACTGGTCCGGAAACACAAGATTTACATATAGATACTGGAGAAATAACATATATGTTAATGGCCAGATAAATAAATATAGTTTGGTCATATTTGAAAACCTAGGAGCAAAAACGAATTACTCGACTGTTGCTTGTGCTGCAGCCATGATGGTGAGTGGGAGTAAAACTTCGCATCGCTTTTCATAGTAGCAAGGAAAGCTGTTTTAAGATGCCTGAAATAACGAAGGAGAGATTGCTGACATGGGGTCATTAGTGCTTTCTTTATTATTTTCTTTTTCTGGCCACCTTTCAAAACGTCTGTAAAGTAATGTTCAGTAAAGCAATCATGCTTAGTCGTATGGAAAAATTGAAGGAAATGACTAAAATTAATCTACATTTCTCTAAGACCCAAAGTTATTGAAACCGAGCGAGGTGACGCAGGAGGCAGCGCCATAACGGCGTTAGGGTGGTCGTGGGTTCGATCCTCGCGGCTGACCTTCCTGGCCAAAGGCCTTGTTCGAGGATTTCCCCTGTCGCTAGGCGAATCCTTGGAAGATAAATTACATCCTCCGAATTTCCTGTACCCTTAATTTCACTTCACCTCTCCTTTCACACCATCTTTCTCCTGCTTGGTTGTTTCACGGTTGTAAGTGTCGACTGGAGCCTCGGTGTTACATGGCAGGGAAAAAGTATGCTCTCTGTAAACCTTCGCTCTCCGAATCGGGGGCGGTCTCCAAGTCCCGAACTGGGATGTGCAAACCTGCAGGAGGTAGGGGAGCCGGTTGTTCGAGCGGATACCGAGGAGTCCGAATCAAAAACTGTAAGGACCCTGCCCTTTGCTGTCGTGGTTCCTAGTTCCGGTCGCCCTCTGTCTCATTTCATCTCACTCCTCTTCCCCTTCCCGGGGGACGCCGCGTCAGTGGCCGAAGTACAAAATTGGTTGAGAGTAGGGGAATTTTCTTGAATATCTTCAGTTGACATGATTAAACGGTGTGTCACTCAAATATGAAATTCTACATTTATCCGAATTTTCGTTTTTGAAAGATGCTGTTCACAAGCAGGGATACACGAAAACACACAAACATAAACACACACACGGCACTTTTATTAACAGACCCAGTAGAGTCATTGCTTTCAACGTACGCTCTACAAATAATATTGTTGGGTGCCACCTAACTTGACTTACTCAAAATACTGAGGGTTGGTCATGGCCGTTCTAAACGAAAGTGGAGAAAATATCAAGGGGATATACCTAATATGCAGTTGAGGAAGTGGAGAAATATTACGAACTTTTCAAACACGTATTCACCCGGGAATAGTATCATTTAATAACAACACTTGCATGGGCAGAATTTCGTGGAATGCGTGGTCACTAAATTCGAATGAGAATATGTGTATTAGGGAACATATTCACATTTAAAATAGTTTTTGTATACTTTGCGTGAGAGATCCATTTCTCACTTCAAAAGTGCATATTACTTTAGGCAGTTTGCACCATTAGATGTTGTGACGAAAACTCCTATTTTTTCATTAGTGAAATAGAAACAACTATATATGTAACCAATAGTTAAATATATTCACTTCTCAGGCTTACACTAAATTAAGCAGCAAGACCTGAAGTTGTCAATCTCAATTTACTCAGCATTTTTTACACTTCCCAGTGAAATCAAAGCGTAACTTACTGCAATTCCCATTGGGACATGAAATACTCTCTCATGATGGGATGCTCATGATTAATTTCTCTACGGACTACGCTTGTGTTTAAACCAGCAGCAGATAGAAACTACCTGAAATCATTGCGAAATCATGGAAGATTGGGAAGTACGTTAGCTTGTTACTAACACGTTTATCCAGAACTGTGACTTCATATCCCACTTATATTGAAATAAAAACCTAACTATTTGAATATCATAGAACTTGCCATTTTCATTGCTCCATTAGAAGGATGTAATTCAACCAACTTTGCAGAAAATAAATTAATCATTTTGAGCAAATCTAGATTAATTCCTTTGCCTTCAATAAAGCTATGAATTCAGTAGTACAGTACATCCCAAATGGATCCCTTATTTACACTTATAAGTTGTTTATTATTATTATTATTATTATTATTATTATTATTATTATTATTATTATTATTATTATTATTATTATTATTATTATTATTATTATTATTATTATTATTATTATTATTATTATTATTATTATTATTTATCATTATCATTATCATTATTATTATTATCATCATCATCATCATCATCATTAATCTACTTCAGAGATGGAGTTGCTATAAGCTTCTTCTACAAAAGTCAGATGAAATGCACAGAAATCATCCCGTGAATATATAACATTTTATGGACTGTGTAAACACAAGTTAAAGCGTTTATTACAGGCATATTATTACAATATTTCATGTTTTCAAAGCTCTTCTTAAGCCAAGAAAAGTAATTTAATTTATTTTACATTTCCTATACAAAAATCACCTGTCAGACACTACGTACCATAACACAGTATTTTGACCTTTTTAAAAGGTGAAACTGTCGAATATTATGATACAAATTTTACTCCGCTCGTTAAAATTCGAGTGTTGAAATAACTGGAAATAAACAAGTATGCAGCTTTCTAATTTTCACTTTATGGCGCATATATACCATCTAATGGTCCAACACCTTGTTGCAAAATTTGCAGAAAGGCCTCTATTCAATGACATGAACGTGAAGCATAAAATATTATAACTCAAATGATGTGACTGGTGGATTCACAGATGTATTCGAAATAACAAGTCCATTCTGATAAACAATTGATAATATATGCGTTTCTATTACAGAAATTAGTCATTAACGCAACGGCCATCGACGGGTCAGACTGAAAGAACAACCCTGCACCTTTAGCTGCGTCCGAAAGCTACACCAAGGACAGAGAGCCGTATTGGGAGCTAGCTGCACGTAGCAGCATGCTGATTCTCCATGGCGTTCAGGTGCAGTATGCCAGGCCGTTATTCTACAACAGTGAGCTCTGGAGACCACACTAAGTGTAACTCGTACCCTGCCTTGTCTTTCGGTTTGCCTAACGTCCAAGGAGCGTCTATTCTGTTACTACTATGTCATCCTGAAGTTTGATCATACCTAACACACAAATTTGGGAGGAAGAAAGGAGGAGAACAATGGTCACTTTCAGAAAATTGCACGACTATTTTACAATTATTTTTTTTCAGTATTAAACTGTAAAGTATAAAATTCTCAATCTTAAGTTATTCAGATGTTGTACTTCGTTAAAATGTGCAGAATGGCAATTTCTTATGCATTCCACGAAGAGTAGTTTTATTTGAGAGACACTCGGAGGATTTTGGGAGTTTTAAATACACAGCAAATTTCAATCAGGGACTCGTCATCCAGTATCTTACTTGCTTCTGAGAGGTATCTACTTAGATAGTATGTGTATTGTGGAGTAATTCGCAATCCTAGCTAGTGAAACCTTTGCTTTGAGTACTTCCGAGCTTCAGGTAACACATTCATTAACAAATGGAAACTGTGCGCGGAAATTAAATTGAACTATCTCGCTTGAAACAGCCTTTGAACACGTAAGTCCTGATCTCATGAAAGTAAGGTCTCCAAGGAATTACTAAATCCTTGTCAGCTAATTTTCCTGCCTTGGAATTCTGGTAATGGAAACCAAAATTATCATGTAGTACTTATGGAGGTAAATTGTAAAGTGTTGGTGTTACTTTTACTGTTTCTTGCGTAAAGAACAGTTTAACTCGACTCCAAAGCTTGGCATCAAGGAAATATATATTTTGAAAATAGGAAAGAAATATTGGTTAGAGAAAACATTTGCACGCCAACACTTGTAGAGACAATTTCTAAGCGTGCAACGCATAGATTTTTATCAACTTCCTCCAACGTTAACGCGCCTTTACAAAAAACACTTTTCATTTTCTCTAGTAATTCCTCCTATCATTTGCCTTGAAATATCCGTATCCTGAGATACTGAATTCGGACCACCTTGTCAACATTGTAAGAAAATTCTGGAAAATACAGATTTTATGCAGTAACAAATATTACTGTTCTTAAGAGGTAAGTCCTCTTTAGTTCAAGTCTAACTTCTGTAACTGTGAAACCAAAGCCCTAGTACTACAAAATAAAATGTGCAACGTATCAAAATATGCAATATTATTTGAAATGTTCTTAAGACCTCAATCCTTCCTAAAAATTCTTTTGACCTTTCAATTCCAAAAGTACAACTTACAGTCGTAATTAGCCACTCTCATTAGGAGAACACACACATACAATCTAGCTACTCATCCTGTAGTCTCAGCCTCCTCAACATCACAAATTATTGAAATAACTTCTGCGAATATTTAGCGGGATTAACAGTATACAGTAAAATAACGCTGTTTATGAAGGTTGTGTAGTATTTGAAGTATAATAGGAGGGGGGGGGTGGCGGCAGAAAAAGACACCCTGCTCGTTACCTCATATATTTTACAGCAGTTCATTATTTTAGGAACAAGAATGGATGATAAGAGCCGAACCTGTCATTACACTCCAAGCCTTGTTCAACAAGTCATCTTTTAGACCTTTGAAAAATTATAAGCTGCGCTCTGATATTTTGTATCTAGGTTGCAGAACCTATCTTAAATGTCTTAATTCTTCTCTGCCTTGCTTTTCTCCTGCTTCTTCATTGTTTCCCATCTCCCTCTCTACGTCTCCTACGTATTAATCTCTCTCCATCTCCCTCTCTTTCTCATTATACATTCTTCTTTATTATTTTCAGGCTTCCTTTCCA
>CM060962.1:80004411-80264411 GCA_030765045.1 Tenodera sinensis | reverse complement strand
CTGAAGCTTGATTAAAGTTTCAACATACCTAAAATGTCAGCTTTTCTGGTTTTCTTCCTTCTCATGGGCTACAAACAAAAGTCTCATATCTTAAGGACATTTCTGCGTAAACGTTCGTATTAATGCGAAGTGGATATAATAACTTTAAATGAATAGCATCATATAGATAGGGTATTTGTGGATTTTTAATGCGAACAGAAAACCGTGAGAATTTCATAACGAATGCTTAAACTTGCTACCACGTGACACTGAATTTATATGGAAGCTAATGCACATAATAAATTCACGCATGTTAAAAAAACTAAGTCCTGTTCATTTTTAAAGTTTTATCAGCATCTATGGTAACATTTCAGGCCTACAGAGACAATGAATAATGTGGACATGGATAGTCAGTGCTGAGTCCGGTGTCCAAAGAGAAGAGAGCCATTCTACGTTTGAACTTTCAGAATAAGGAAGCAATATCAGAGAAAAATTATCTAAGTTGTTCGCACCAACTGAGATTTGACCTGGAATACTGTATGTTATGCTACAGCGGTAGGCGCCCGGGGCCATTGAGGTCAAAAATGTTATTTCAGATGATAAAATTCTGAAAACGAAGCAGCAGGATCAAATGAACATACAGCCATAAGCAGCTACTATAATTTCCGTCATAGTGTTGCACACTGCTTTCAACAAACGAAATCGAACGAAAGAGCACAAATGTGTATCTGTGTTAGTATTAATTTATTGCTTTGGTTTTATCAGCTACACATATTCCGTTTAATAAGCCTTTCCAAAGAACGACTGCAATGACAGATCGGAACTCCTCTGAAAAGCTCGAAAAGACGTCAATTATGTATATTTGAACATTTTTCTTTCGTCACACTTAATTAAAACTGAGTTTTCCCTCCTGTAAAACACGCTGTTCTTTTATTTGTGCAAGCTTATCTTATGTATTGAATATGGAGTGCACGCAGTTTTGCTCTTTGCATTAAGCCTTTACTCCAACTACGATTTATTTAAATGCGATTATTATAATCTGTTACTTTATTATATGCCAGATATTTACGTAATTTAGGACATCTTATTCGACAAATACTCCAATTAAATTCTGCTGGAAATTTCATATTCTCTGGCTACAATAACAGAACGTCCTTGGCGGCGCCGTGGTCGAGAGGTTAGCGCGTTCGCCTACCACCTAGGCGGCCCGGGTTCGATCCCAGGGACCCACATGTGGTATTTGTGGTGGACGAAGCGGCGTCAGGGCGGGTTTTCTCCGGGTGCTCCGGTTTCCCCCGCCATCTCATTCCACTGGTGCTCCATCTTCATTCCATGTATCATCAGTGTCACCGCCTGCGGTGCTGTAGTAGTAAAAGCGGGCGTTAAACACAACTACAACAACAACAGAACGTCCTTTGAGATAACGTCCTTCCTCTAAGGAGCTATTTAAAAGCTAATGGGTGAAATGAAGAACGAAAATATTACATACATCCAATATTCGTTAAATAAATAAAAACCAAAAAGTAAGAGTTTTTGTGTAAACTTACACTATTTAACTCTTATCCAAAGGTGCTCCACAAAAAGTCAATATTAATTGACTATATTTATTATATACACTTTGTGGAATGCTTTCCTTTCAGCATTACAATTAATAAAATTCGGATCCTCTAACATCACCACATAATGACTTCAAAACCAGTTTTTTGGTTGAGGATCACAATGCGGAATTTTTCTTCCGGTTCTCAACCATTCACTTAACACGCCAATCCTAAGTGACAACTGAGCACAAGGATTTATTGGAAAACTGTAAGTCTTTTCCCACCAGGTTTTTCCGCCTCGGTTTTCTCCTTGGCAAGAGAAAGTTATAGGTGGCTTCAAAAATTGGGCAGTCTGTAATGCGAGGCTCCAATAATACCGCGGGTATTGAGGAAGAATATAAATTGTCCGATTATATTGTCACGACAGCAACTGTAATTCAGCAACATTTACTGACATTCAGTCGTAAGAACGTGTGGAGAACGTAGCCTGCATGACTTAGAGATTTACCGGGAAAGGCAAGCAATATGGTTCAATGAAGCGTTACCTTATTGACAGGAGTACTTCACATTCTGAAGTCAGTCTTTCAGCATGGAGGTAGAAATGACAAGCATACTCTTACCTACTCCCGCTAAATGCAGGAGTCACTTCCTGTCCAGTGTTGCCTTCCTCTGATAGGACAGCAAGTCCTGAATCAGACAAGCCAACTCAAATCTCCCATTTGCTTGCACAACATTGCAGGGCGCGGTGCAAAAGAAAGGATTGTCGGGGCTAAGCTTCTTGACACCACATGCAAAGCTGGCGAACAGGCAAAGACGTTCAAGGTCGGCTGCCTCACGCAACTGTTTGTGTGTACGCGACTAACAGCAATGAAGCGGCTACACAAATTGGCTTTCTCTAGAACTTTCGAGAAAGATCGGGCTACGCGATCGCCAGCGTGTGTGAGGAAGTCGAGAAAGGTTCGTGTGACATCACCCCACTATATAAGGAGGCATAAAAAGAGCAGACAGAGTTACAGTTGCAGGCTGGAGTCGATTAGTGAGTGTGAGACAGGCGCGCTTGTATGGGTGCGTCGTAAGAGGAGTCAAAAAGCCTCGAGGGACTGTAACGTCGTAGTTCGGGTATCAGAGACAGAGAAACTGAAGAAAGGCACTGAAAGGACTGAGCAAGGTTCCGAAAAGTACGAGGTGAGAGCACGTAGCACGAAAGACTGTAGGCTGTATTAACGACGAGAAGAAAACTATCTGTGATAAATTTTTTAGAAAACAAAGTGATACAAAAGTAACCGAACGGATTTTGTCATTTTTCTCACAACATGTTAGGGAAGGACGGATTTTTCCTGCATTTATATGCCACCTTTAGCATCTAAGGTCATATCGCCAGCTCTTCCTATGCAACAACAATGATCTTCACTCGTTTACTATTTGTGTAACGTTGGGTTTGTTTAGTTGTGTTTTATTCATAAACATGAAATTCACACAAATATTCACTTCCAGACTTTAGAGAGGATAGGGAATAATCCTAGATAAAGAAACATTCGCATCTAGCCTGGTAAAATGGACCTTACACCTTAGCAGCAGTCCATTCCAAAAGCATGCGCTGTAAGGTCTTTTTTTTCCATGAAGAGTTGGCTTGATTTGCATGGCTATCAAATGGTCGACAAGCACGGCAACTCCGACCTTGTTGCTTTCAGAGTATGAAGTGTTGCCTATCTTAAAAAATAATAAGGAACAGGTGAATCACCTGGTTTATCACCTGGTTTATTCTTATACGCGCTATTCTTGCAAATGCTATTTTTCTATCTACCACGTTTGAATCGACATAAGCATTTCCACAAATTATCTTATTTCTAATTTTCTTGTGGGTGGAAAGGGAATATACGAATACATTAGGCTTTAAGCGGCAGTGAGATGTTTGAATAGCTGTTTGCTATGTGGTATCTTTGAACATCGCTGACCTACACTGATCTAAGGTCTCCAGTGTCAAACTGTTTCTACGGCAGTCAAGGCAACAGAAACGGGAACTCCAGAATGGCCGATAGACGCACTCCCACCAATGCACTGAGGCGATCAGAAGTTAAATCCTACGCGCCTTTTACTGTGCATTTTTCTCCCTTTCTTTACTGATCCCCTGCGTTAAATTAAAGGCTTTTCACAACCAAGTAAAATTTCATTTTTCATATTTTCTGCCGCTCCGTTTCATGCAGACTGTAAAGACCGCATCCATCCACAAGTCATATTTCAACGTTTGCTTTCAGCTCCACAAGAAATATTGTTGTAACGTATATTTATTCGAAACAACACGCTTTAAACGAAACGTGAGGAATTGTGTAGCTACTCAAGAGACAGAAATAATCCATTACCACAAACTTTCATAAGTAAAACTCGGAGACGAAAGATGGAGGGTTTAACAAGACTCACAATGCGTGACACACAAACATTCCTTCCCCAGAGCTCACTCTTTGTATAAAGGAAAGGTAGAACGCAGGCGGTTGCCTTCCGCTCTGATTATGCAGAAAGTACTACTTGGAGACAGCTTCAGCTGACGTGCGTCTCTTTATTTCTCTTTAGTTTTATTGTCCAAATGTATTTAATTACAAACAATCACAAGTATTATATTTCATATAAAAGTACTGTGTCGTAAACTGAGCAAGACATCTCTGCGAATTCAAACAATGTGATTTTTGGTTTTTAAATATGTGCGGTATTTTTTCATGTTTAATTATAACTTATCTCTAAATGACGTTTGTATATAAACCCTTTTCTCAACACAATGGTGTTATTGATCTACTTTGACTTTAAACTGGTTGGCTCTATTTTGAGAATCAATTGATTTATCTTAACGAAATATACATAATTACATTTTTTTTCATTTGGGTGTGTCAAATAGTTTCGGAGACAATGGTTCCTGAAGTTAGCAAGCTTGACATTAATGGCATAGAAGTTCTAATTGCCCCTTTCTTGAAGTCACATTTATATCATCTGTTTAAATAATGCATTTAGAAGAAAACAAAAGTTTTAAAACCGCAAGTTAAACACAGCCATATCGCATGAGCGTAACAGCGTTAGGAAATCTGATTGACCGAAAGATTTCTAAGGTTCGCGTCAAACTACCTGCATATGACCTTCACACACTCCACGGCTGTAGCGAATCACAGGCGTTCAGCGTTGTCTAGTCAGAACTAGCTTCGTCTCGCTTCGTATTTACTAGACTAACGCTTGGACATTAATTGTTTATTACAAGCTTAAACCATGTGTCAGATATGAACAGAATGATCCGGCAAGCATGTACGAAAAAAGAGCGTAATTTTAATTCCAGCCCTTCGGTATTTATACGCAATTATATTTATGTGTATTTTGTCAGATCTGAAGCACACCTTGAGCTGTTAACCGAGATGTGAATACCCTTTGTGAGTAAGTGTATTCCCCTCTCCTAATACACCCATAATTACTCTGATCAGAGAACAGAACAGGCAGATAATGTGCAGTACTGTGAACTTGTAGAAGCTTGTAACATGTCGCTAAATAAAGTAAGTGATTGTGTTAGTGATAGAAGAAGAGAGAAATGCAGTGTTTTACATAGTCAAACACCACAAGTTGTCTATAGGGTGTATGAGTTTTCTTTTTTTTAAATGAAACTCAAGCGACGAAGAAAGTTAAACTTGATTTCAAACAGTCCCTAGAGTTAACTGTTGCAGCGTGAGGAATAAATCAATCCAGTTATATTGTCATTTATTTAGTTTAACTGATTAGCCAAATTTTACTTAAGTTTTTATCTACAGTTCCGCTTAATAGCTCTCTCTAAACCGCACAGCGAAACGTTATTCTTACGCTACGCGCTACGCTACTATGTCTATCTCTTTCACGCACTAACGCACGATATGGCTACGCTGCAGCGCGCTCCTATTGGCTACCTCCATACGCGGACCACAGTGGGTGTTACTTTGCCACCGGGCATCAGACACCCTCGGTCTTCGCAATTGTCAGCTAGTTTAGACGGAATGTACTGAACTAAAGCAGCAGTATGAAATTTTTATGGGATTGGCGCCCTCTGCTCCATTGTTATAACATAAGAACCGCTACACTTTGAAGATAGTACCTACAGCTTGAACATTTTGATAGCTGATTTTTCGCACAAAAGCGGTGAAACAGTGTCCAAATTTTGTACTCCCTGTATTAAATGCGTTGCCTGCTAAATATGTCTTCGTATAAGTCAATCCAGGGAGCTAAGCTCACGTTTTATTTACAGTAGTGTTCACACTGCAGACTTGTTCATTATTTAAAGCAAATTTGAAACACACATCCCCTCATGTCAAATTAGAACATTTCCTCTTATCCCGTCCTGGAGGATGCACACAGCCCTTTCATAATCCACTCTTTCCGGTAATGTCACCTACTTCATAGCCCGGCTCTCAGAAACATGCATATGCAACAGGCCATGCTGTGCCCTACACAGAAATCTCAGCACGAAGATAACATGTTACTGCGATAAAGCGACAGCTCGCGAATATCTCTAATATTTTAAAATCATTTTGTGCTGTGTACAAAAGCCAATGTCCTCCGATACCATTGTGACCATTAAGTGCATTCAATATCTGGGAACAAAGGCATTGCCAGCCGACTAGGCGCATTCATTATTTCTAATGGATTTTTGTCGATAACGAAATTCAGCTGAGACTGCGGAAGGGATTCAGGTTAGGGTGGGGGCTCAGTTGGTTTCAATATATCAATGTAATGGGGGATTCGAGTAATTATTTTAATTGATCTACAATGAGAGGGATCGCCACACAAACAGATCTATTTCTTGTTCAATGATTTATTTTCACATCACCACTCAACACGGGCGAGTTTCCAGGTGACTAAGTCAGATCCAATTGAATTACTATTCTTGTTTACCGTCACAGCTCACGGTTTACCACCAAATTTCAAACTAATATGTACAGCCAAAGCTGCTGTTAAAAGGGTGTGGGAAATAAATTTCTAAACCACCACATATGCATCGCAAACTACCCACAAAAGTTGAGTTACTTTTTGGCAGATATTGCACTACTGGAAAACTGTAGGAGGAGTGACGGAAGATACAGTATTGGCCTGTTGGTGGAGTTGGTAGAGCATCTGCCTGCTGTACAAGGGGTCCCGTATTCGATTTCTGGCTGGGGTTTGGGACATTTTCTATAGCTAAGATTATTCTCTATCCCCCCAGGGTCTGGAAATAGGAAATGTGAATGTGTGTATGGATTGTGTGTAAAATATCCCCAAAGACCAAAAAGTCATATAAAGCGAGTTAACACCATTGCCGATAGGTAATATTTTCTAAAGGAGAGGCCACCGATATGACCATTGGAATTAAAGGTGGGGTGCACATGAAACAATTTAAAAAAAGATTCAGTATTCCTGGATACTCAAATCTATCCAACTTTAGGGCGCAAATCTTCTAATTTATTGTAACAAAACAAGTACCTACTATAGAGAGTTTAATTGTGTGTTTCAGTTCTGCATATCCCTGACGAAACAACTATGGTAGCGCAAAATTTAAAGGCGGCTGATATTTGACTATTACTGTTCTTTTTCCTGTTGTGCAAATAAATTTTGTGGATGCAAATGATGTTTATATCACCAGCTGTACAGCATGATTTCACAGCAACACAATACTGCAAAGCGTGGCAAGCCTATGATTGGACTTTGTGTTGAGCCAGTCGCCATTAACTTTGCGACAACTATAACATAATGATAAACTGCTTTTTGCTTTCTCTACTATCTCCAAGTAGAGGAAATATTATCTTCCACCCAAAAATTGGGCACCGAGATATCAACGGAAATGCATCATTCCCTCAATCCAAACACCTCATTTTCAGAATAGGCTCGTGTGTGCGCACGCATACCTCATTCGGTGTGTTTGCTTGAACAACGTAACAAGCACGAAAGTTTGTTTAAACACTAAACCTGCTATAGAAGTTCAGCATAGTCCACAGATGCTACAGGAAGATTATCGAGAAAATCGACTCACTACCTTTCACATGGAAACATTATTTATTATTTTATGAAAAGTTTGCCGATTTGGGTTAAAATACCACATGTTTAAGATGTTTGCATGACAAATGTAATGTTTATTTTGAATTTTATAGGAACAGCCTCGAACTTCCCTTAATTTTAAATCATGTTGTGTAGTTGGTAAACCGCAATCTACAGAATCATATTAAGAAGGTAGATTTCTTTAGAGTCCACAGTTTATGTCAAATTCACAATTTCCTAAATATTCTTCATCATTATTTTAAGTTTCAATTATCTGTATCTTTCTCTCCTGATCATGCAAAGAGCATGGCATTTCAAGACCATTACCTAGTGTCATGCTCTTTAAAATGTTAACGATACCTTTACCTATAGTACCGTAAAAGGAAATGTGTAAATTTGAATTGAAATGTAATACAGATAACAAGATGTGGCAAGAATAACTTTTTTTTAAGAACAGCTTGTAGATTAATGAGTACAGAGAGTAATTTGAATATAACATCAAATTTATTTGGAGTACGGGTTGTATAGTGTAAAACGGATCTTCGTCAAAGTGAAGAAAAGTAACTGAAAGCGTTTGATATATGGAAATGGAGAATGAAGAGAGACGGAATAATAATGAAGCTGTTTTAGAGTAGGCGAATGAAGATAATGTAAGTGATCAATAGTGACTGGATTTTAAGCGGAAAATGTTCAATCCAAAAAGCACAATAGAGGGGTGGGCTATGTCCAAAAAAGGGAGGAAAAAATGTAAACACATTAACAAAGGATTGACGTTTATTTAATTTTACAGCTCACTTCATTATGAAAAAGGGCTGAATTGATGGCGCTTAACATTTTCACATGCTTCGAAGTCAAATTCTGTCTATCTGAATGCACAATAACTTTGAACAAACAAAAAGACCTCTCAATATGAACAAAAACCAGGGGAGAGTACCTCATTTGAACTCTGAACTTCACTAGATTTTCAATGTCTATATTTTTAGACAAACATTGTCTGAGCTTGTCTTTGGCAAACCCGTCCACCACGATAACTTCTACTGCTCCCCACTGTGATTCCTTAGATAAACTCTTTCAACCGCCCTGGTAGAATGCCTTCCAGCCTCCAAATTTGAGTCCTCGGCTTTTACTTGCAATACAGTTGCAGATTCTACGCCATCCAAGGACTGAAGAAATTACATAATCTTATTTGACAGCTATTGCAGGAATGCAGCATCGGAAATCCATGCTCCCAGCCCTTATAATGGGAAGCTCAGGCATTGGCAAACCTGTGATTTCCTTGTAATGTTTTGTTCTACTGGGAGCCCTAATGAAGGTTCCCTGAAGATCAGAGATGAAGGCGTTTGCTGTGTTGTATTCAACTCTCATGGCCTCCTACGTCCTGTGCAAATTATGAGCAATACAGGTTATGTGATGGAGATAAAAATACATATTTGTCAACTGGCAAATGCTGAGACCAAGTATGTTGCTCGATCACTAACGACTTGCTCTATTTCGTCTTACAGTATTCTAGAGGGTTAGAGTTTACAGAAACAGTACCGAGCGAGATGGTTCCGCGGTAACTTGTGAGGCTCACATCGGCTGGTTCAGGGGTCAGCCAATCTATGTGCTCTTCATAGTTTTGCCAAGGCGAATACTGGTGTGGTTTCTCTTCTACCGCGAATTTCCTTTCTCCCATTTTACCATCATTTCATTTCTCCTTTCATGTTTCAGGCAGGCTTAGGGACTGAATTTTCGGTCAGTGTAAGACATATGGCGCACATGCTTGTTTGTTGGAAAGTCCTTCTTGGCACTGCCAGATGACAGTCTTCTTAGAGGCGCCTCAGCTGGGTCGAGTTCTTCCCTGTATCACTAGGGGGAAGTCTTCTTTGAGCAGCCCGCCGCTGTGACCTGTTCCTCGAAAATGGAATCGTAAGTGACCTCTCCACGTTTGTTGGCCGGTCTGTCTTGCAGCCTACAGCTTCCTGCGGTTCCTTCAACTCATCCGTTCCTCCGGGAGGGGAAAGCACAAAAGATCCGCTTTGGGTTGAGATGCGAGGCGTCCGCTCCGTTCCCTCGTCATATGACACCATTACAGCAAGTCTTTAAAGCGCCACGTAACTAAAAAGCTGTTTTTCTAATTGGTACGTACCAAGCAGCACTGGCTTACACGGATCTCCTGTAAAAGGTAACCTAATATATTTGGAATAGCTCTCAAAGGGGATATTAGTCGTTTCATTTGAAATGATACAAACGGAAGTACATCCGATTAGCTTGTTTAACTTTACTGTATAGATTCAAATTGGCTTCATCGAAGAATGAATTCATCTGGAATAGATTTTGATTACACTTTTCTAGGGAACTTCATTGCAGGCATATTAAGTTGTAGAGAACTGCCACACTGTACAGCGTGTTTGCTTTGCATGCATAAGATGCTGCATTATTCCGCCCTCTATATGCTTCCTTAATATTAATATCCCACAACGGATATCCAATCACCTTACCAATCTTGATAAAATCATTTTTGAGCTTTGTAACGGCATTCCATGGCGTGCTACACCTCGTACATGTCTTTGCATTTTCACTTACACTCAGTATAGCAATATACTAATTATGGCTTCACGTCTCATCACCCGTGAAGCTATAATTAGTAACGTTCGCCATGAAAGCGTTATGTCTTGCATAGCAATGCCTACTATAGGCAATATTAACAACTTACTAACACATCATGCTGTCACAAAGTTAAGTTCAAACAAATTGAAATGTTCGCACAAAGAAACGATGTCCTAGTAAAGAAGATGGGTTCGGTAATATTAAAGAAATAGAATCTCAAGATTAGATAAAATGTGAAGGAAACTGCTGGAGGAGGGGTTGTTGCTGAAGGCCAGTCAGTTGTTATTTGGGGGAGTTATGTGTCCTTATCCTGTCCTTATGTTGTCAATCATATCGGGGTGGCATTGAGTGCCCCACTTCCTTGTCAGGATGACATTGACCGCTACCTCCATCGGGGTGAAAGTAACAATTTTCTTGAATAGTGAACTACGGGAAATATATGTAAAGCTTTCTACTAAAGCACTGGGTGGTTTGGGGCATTTTAAAAACATGAATAAAATGGGGATGGAAAAGTTCCTAAAAAGGCTACTAAGGCTAGAAGAGGAAAACAAGTGAAGTTAGAACTACATAATTTGTAGATGAACCATGCATAGTAATGCCCTTTTTATTTATATGATGTTTTTCGATGAAATATTTAGCTAATTTACCTTGAACCCCTGTCCCTGATTATTTGGGAAGAGGAAAACGGGGAGGAAAAAAAAAACCGGGTTCCAAGCTAATAGACACACTGAAAGGAATTGTAAAAGAAAGAAGACAGTGTTATAAGAATAAGAACACAGGTGATAGACAATATTATACTGAAAAGACAATATACAGAAAAGTTGGGTGGAAAATATGATCGTCTGTTACGTTCAAAACAAATCGAGCATGATGTGTGTGTGTGTGTGTGTGTGTATGTGTGTGTGTGTGTGTGTGTGTGTGTGTGTGTGTGTGTGTGTGCGCGCGCGCGCGCGCGTGTCCCCAAAACGAAATGTCCTACAGATACCGAAATTGGAATTTTGGTTTACCCTCTTTAAGTGGGAAACTGTTCGAAATGTTACCTTAAAAGTAGCATAAATGATTTTTAGTAAAATACTGTATGCTTAACTGGCAAATAAAATGTACATATATCTTGAATTTTTTTTTGGAAAACCCTTTGAAGCCATCTTCATTTGGAAGGAATTTTTTAAAATTTGGTGACAAACCGTAAGATAGACAAAAACATAAAGCACCAATAGTGCAGATGTGTAAAAAAAGCCTTTTATTTCTAGTAATTGTAAGTAAAAGTTATATTGTAATTGTTGTGTAATTGGTCTCTTTTTCTTTTTTAAAAAAGGTTGTTCCTATTTGCTTGTTTGTGTAAGTAAAAGTGATATTGTAATTGGTCCTATCTTTCTTTCTTTTTTTTTTTCTTTTTTTTTTTAAAGCATTTCCTATTTGATTGTTTCTCGTGACGTCAAGGAAAGCATATGAAGCATCTAGCCCAGCAAATAGTGACCTGGTTTTTGAACATGTGTTTATCGGTTCTGCTTCCTCTATCCCCTTGTACCTGCAACGGAATTAGTAATGAAACTATTTCTACAAAAGCTTATCTCGATTAACGTGAAGTAGATAGAAAATGCTACCTTTTTCTAAGAACATTTTGTAGAATATAGAAGGTACAGAAAGTCGTGTGAATAACACACCAGATTGTTCCTTTTTGTTTTATCTTGATTACGATTGTAGCATTAAGCTAACGCATTTCTGACATTTGACCACAATTGTGAAAAACTAAGAAATTAAGTGCTTTCATAATATTATTTATTTATGCTAACAAGCTTATTGCTGGTGTTTCTAAACACACAAGCCGTGTGTGGGCAATGTTTAAGAGATCCATGGTTCAAATCCCGGCTATGGCATTGAAGTTTTCAGTCCTGATTCCACCTCTTAATCTTTCATAATATTTTACATTTTTTGAAAACATCCTATTGACCACTTGGCATACTTAAGCTACCAATTAACTGATGCTATAAACGGACATGCCCACTCCTAAACCTTGTATTCTCACAAACCTTTTTTCTGTATTTTTCCATACTCAAAAAGTTCCACACAATACAATATTTTACCAATGTACTAATCATTTTTGTACTTCCTTTAGGAAGTAGGTAAAAGAAAATCACCATATACATTTTTAAAATACTGCGCCAATTAGGTGAAATAATCTGCTAGCCCCTTTAAAAGCCAACGATTGTAGAGCATGAAAATTATGTTTTTGCAATAATTAAGGTATAATATAAAAATTTGGCGTGATAAATATTTTTAAACTGATGTATTGCAATACCCAGCTGTTTGATGTGAATATTATTAAGAATACACCGCGTTAATTGCAGTTTATGACCAAGTGATAATACACACTAAAGCGAGAATTTTGAAACATGCCAAAAACGGTATCGTTATTAAATGTTATAGCTGGCATAAATCACAACACACACCATGCATATCTGCAAATATTACAGGTGCATTACCTAAATATGCGTTGTGTTGTCTACGTCTTGAACGTAGTTCATAGCAACCTCTTGAGGAGATTCTGGTGTTTGCTCAAGGGTAAAAGGCTTAGGTAATTGTTTTAATTGTGTTGCGAAAGCCTGATCAAACCTTGGTAACTTCCGAAATTGTAGCCGTAACTGTGTAAGTTTCGATATTGCACTGAAGGAACTTGCGCAATCATTACAGCAACCGCGAACAACTTCATTTCTTGTTGCTCGCGGTCTAGCGAAACACGACAGCTCGAATGTTTGGAGAACGGAAGAAAGAAACAAACAATCTGCACCTTGCTCACTGTGTCGCTTCAAGCAACGGATTTAGTTGCTCCAAACATCCAGCACGACTTCACTCCCAGAAATGTTGCGTGCAGCGTTCATTACAGGGGTGTCCTTTATTCCAACACTCATTTATTGGTAGGTTCCTATTGGGTCAAAGCTTTGAGGTAATGACTATTTTTCACCAATGTCACTGTGGATTCACATTGGCAACTAAATTTAGGAACCGGAATTTGGGGAGAGTTCAAGCAAAGGACCTCTGAGGTTCTCGAAACCAATTGGGCTCCTTGAAGTGGAAATAGTGACACCAGCCTTGATACCTTGTGTGGACCGAAGCAAAGCGTTAAGTGGCCGAGTGGTCCAACTTGCCGGTTAGGACTGTCGTGTCAGGAGAACCAAATACTAGAGCCAAACGTAATACCTAACTGCGACCCGTTATTCCCGCTGCCAACCCCCAAGAACTGAAGAAGTCAAAGGAGGCTACAGGCCGCAAGCGGACAGGCCACAGAGAGCTTAATAGTTCCTAGCTCGAGCACCCGTGACACTATCGGAGCTGCCTAAAAAGGCATTGAACGACCGCCCAACCAGACAACCCTCTAGTGTCCACGGGGTTCCCTGGAGTAAGTAGCCTCGCTATTTGTCTGGCACCGCTACATACCACGAAACCTGGAGACACTCCTGAAAGATGAGAAGGAAACGGAATGAAAGACGTGAATGAAAGAAAATCGTGTTAGATAAACTACCAAAGCATTTGATTACAGACCAGGGAAAATTACGAAAGTTCGAAGCTCAGAACGGGTGGTCGAGTGCGAGCTCAAAGTGAGTGAGTGAGTGAGTGAGTGTGTTGGATTTAAGGGCCCGTCGACAACTTGGTCATTAGGGCCCCGAGTCCAAAAGTAAAATTACGTACGGTCAAGTGTTAAAACATCACCCATTAAAAACTAAAAATCTAAGGTTAAAATAGATAAAAACAGCTAAACAATTATTAAAACGTTTCATTTAAAATGCTAAAAACAGAAACTTAAAATTGCTACAAAGTAAAAAAAACTAAATCGTTGAAAAACCCAAAAATACGGCAATCTAAAAGGCGAAAATCTCTGAAATAAAATAACCTTACACTTGCTTCATAAAATCCATTGTAGAACAAAACCGCAGCACTGTATTTACAGATACTGGGTCGTTGCCTAAAACTGACGACAATGTAAGGCCCAGGCCAACGGACTGGCGCTCACGAGCGTATCGCGGACAATCAAGAAGGACATGTGCGACGGAGATTGGAATATTACACGTCGTACAGACAGGCTCCGGAGCTCAAAGGCGAGCTCAAAGTCTAGTCCTTATATGGATGAAACACTAGTCACTCTTTAGATCCCAGTAAACATTTTAGATTAACCTATGCCTACACCAAAACCGAAATGTCCATATGACTTATCAACTCCTTACTTAAACACCGGTATGTACGAAACTAGGTACAGGATTATCAGATAAAGCGGCCACGCTCTGAACGGCACCTGTTCTCCGGTGCGTCCTGTCGCCTGCTGAGTTGCAATTCACGTATTTGCATCACATGTGGTGTAAGCTTGCGACACACGCCAAGTATGACAGGCAGTAGATAACGTTCTCTGATGTGCTCAGTTCCGTGTTAGTCCAGTCATGGATCAATTTACTACAGAATAGTCATTTGTTGCAACTTTATAAAATATGAATCTCCATCTGTGTCGTAGAACATATCGAAAACGCTTGATGTTGATCCACCTAACGGAAGTACAGTTCATAAAATAGTCGAGAAATTCAATAGTTAAAGGTCAGTGCTAGACCAGGAAAAATACGCTAAAATTGCTGACGTCTTTATTGACAAAGTGGTATTTGGCCCGCTCGATCCCCAGACCTCACGCCTTGCGATTTGTACTTGCGGAGCACTTTGAAAGAAAGTGTATAGAATTACAAGAACTACAAAACAATGTACGGGAAGAAATGACCAGAACATCCCTAGAATAACTGCAACGCGTTTTTCATAATCGGTTAAAAAATACAATGCCTACATTCGAGTACAAGTAGTGAACAACACAATGGTCCTTATTGATCTTACTCATTAATTCCATTTGTTTCGGTGTATAAGAAACACGCAGACACGGAGAAAACGTGTCGAGAGATAAGCTGCGCGCTAACTTCACCCAGATGCTGTTAAAAACGTGGTCGCTCAATCTGACAGCACCGTATCATTAAACTTCAGGAGCTCTAACGTATGTTCATCCCTTTTATACAAATCTATACTATTTACACTATATGAACAAACCGGGAATACACTTTCAATTAATCACATTAATCGCAAACCTACCGACTAAGATAACCTCATTTTTAAAACATACATTTTAAGAACAGAGTTAAAAAAGAATCTAAGCGCTATTGTGAATCTACTTTGCTGTTAATAACATGCTTGATCATATTAAAATACTTGATCGTGTATTTTAATCAAAAGATAGTAAAATAAAGAAACAATTGTAGTTTTCTTAATAAACAAACTTATTGCACAAAAGTAGACCAGTGAAATTAGAAGGCATACCCTAGAACCAATAAAAGCTTCAGTCTGATATCTTAAATAGTTTAAAATAAGGGTCAAGAATTTATATTTAACTTCAGTGGGATTTGGGTTTTCAATTTGCTTTTAAGTGTACTGTTTTGTATTGGACTCTGGTTCCAATTCATATTGGATCACCGATGACAAACTGATCATCAATTACCAAGTTTTAACAATGGACAGCCCTCCTAGAATTTCTTTTTTTATGTTTCGTAGTTGTTAACACTTTCAGAATAGTTTAGTGCTTTGCTGGAAAGTGTAGTCTCATCTTTATCGGAGACTGCGTAAGGTTTATTCAAACCAAATACCTGTTCTCTATGGTGCAGAAAAGGGTTGTCTGGATGGCAGTCGATCGATTGCAATCGCTTAAGATGGACCCACCATGAATATAAATGCGAAACAAGGGGCATTTTCTGGGGCTAAACGCAGCCGATTGTTTTCAAAAAATTTACTCTGCCTTTGATGGAGCGTTTGAACAGGGAAAATTTGCATGAACAGCAATAATTCCTCCCTACGCCATCCCATGGAACACAGTCCGTTTAAATGCACATCGGTTTCGAAAATACCTGCCCTGTATTTAAAGTGTATTCCTGAATGCCTCTGTCTCCGTTTTTCTTTTATTTCTTGGCAAATTTTTAAAACGGCATCTGTTCCACTGACATCCACTCTTGTAAATAATTTTCTTTCTATCATGGACAACATAGTATCAATTCCTTACCACCTGCGAAGTCCTTCTCCAGAGACTATTCTTGGCTACAAAATGGCCTGTGAAGCATCCGGACTCAGTTCCTAATCGTTAGTGCTTTAAAAAAATAGATAACTATGAAACACAAATTACCAAACATAAAAAAGAACGATGTGTTCTCAATTCAGAATACATAAGTGTCACCGATAGTCTTCAGATTCCAGACGAGTAAGTCTCCAAAGCACAGTTTAAGGCAGCGATATGAACTTTGTATACTAGCGACACTCGCACGAACGTAAGGACGATAAGCGCTACCGCCAGATAAATAGAACCTTCTGGCAGTTTCGCCGTCTAGAACATTCTGGAACTGGGTGGACATTTCCAACGGCTCTAGGAAGTTCCGGGGCCACACGCAATCGAAACGAGTGAACTGTGGGGCATTTATGAATACGAATACTAGACATTACTATGGTTTAGACCTTCGCTGATTTCTCTCCAACTTCACGAAGTAAATGCTGCACATTCAGATAAAAGAGTATTTTGTTTAAATACACGTACGCAAACGTTTTTAGTACATGGGCAGGAGTAGGAAAAATTAAACAAATATGCTAAACACACTACATTTGATTAATTTTCTTGACTTTTTCAACACCTCATTTATCCTAACTTACATCCTAAATAGTTTAATGTTTCTCTTAAAATGTTAAATAAGCTTTGAAGCTTATGGTAATAAATTTAGAAAACCTAATCTCTTTATAGTAGCATAACAAGTAGTATTTTAAACACAGAGACAAATGCGCTCTTTTATTTTTGTTTTATTACAAACGTAACGAACACTGAACTTACTTCCGTTCTGCAGAAACTTGAGGTGCTTGGTGAAATATAACTCACGCAATAGAAATTTCCTGTACCTATACCTAGTGGGAAAAATGGAACTCAAAACCACGTATGCGTGAAGATGAGATACTATAAAGTCAATTTTGGGCGTCAATGACATATTTGAGCGCAGACATATTCTAGTATAATTATTTTCCTCATCCCTTCATAATGTTAAGTATATTTTTCGCGTAGAAATGTGTCAAAGTGCAAAATTTTATCGTGATTTTCCAGAGTTCTCTTTCTTTTTTCCCTTGTTTTTGATGCTAGATTCCGAAGTAAGTCAATGGTTTTTGCTTGAGTTTTTCAAGTAATTACACATTACTTCTGCAAAAGTTTAATACGATTTTGTGATTCTCAGATATCTATAAAGTCAGTATTAACGCCCAATATCCAACAGTGTTAGCGTTAAACATGAACTGTCCACTCTGTAGGGTTTTGAAGCTGCCATGTGTATTTAACAAAGTTATATCTGTTTGATCCACAAGCCCCAGAAACGCTACGCCTAATCCGGTAAACACGTCAACAAAATCATGCAAAAATACCAGAAAATGCTGCAAGATTCTGCAACAAACCACATAAAAAGTGACAGTGTGCCATGTACAAATATTTTCTAACTTAACAATGGTCCAACACTTTCCACAAATAAACAGACTGATTAACTATTCAATCAATTAATGAAACAAAACTCCCCGAAGCATGAGCGTATTGCACGCACCTCGCATTAGAGGGGCGCTTAATTGCACTGCCTTCTGGGCAATGGGGTTTTCATGTGCTTTCCATTGGGGAGCTGTTCAACACTCGTAGCACTAGGCTGAACATTAAGTCAATGACCCTGGTCTTTCCCAGCGTTTTCATATACACATAAGCGCTACCAGTTCGTAAGAAATAAAATGTTTTCCCATAGAACTTCCATTATAAAAAACTAATTGATATATGCCGATAAAAGATAGACCTTCTGTGTTAATCCTTTCTGTGCTTCTGTGAAAACAGTAATTTCGTACTAATCTATAGAAGAGCGACATTGATTTCGGCCAATTACGGTGATCCACATGTTAAATTGTCGAAAATAACTTGCTTGTAGAAACACAAAGAGACCCTAAGATATTTTCTCGCGAATTATGAATTCCTGAAATATGCTTATTGAATAATATTTTGAACGCATATTTACAGGTAGGTATAACACTTTAAGTGCATCTTTACAGCTACGAATGCCTAGTCTGCTCTAACAGTATAACAATGATTTGAGATTTGTGGTATTTATAGTTTCTAAGACAGAGGTGACAGCGGCGCCGTGGCCGAGCGGTTAGACCAGGGGTGTCAAACAGCACTCACCAGGCGTGAAAAATTTTCCCCTATTTTCCCTCCCTCCGTGATGATCAAATCGGAAAACGGGAAAAACAAAGCGAAAACCGGTTCTACTAGTGCGTGCTACTGCAGTTAAGGAGGGGTAGACCCCTCTCTTCACACCCTCGGAGTGACGTTTGACATGCTTGGGTTAGACCGTTCCCCTATCACCAAAGTGGACCAGGTTCGATCACAGGGACCCGCATGTGGTATTTTTGGTGGACAAAGCGGCGTCTGGGCGGGTTTTCTTCGGATTCTACGTTTCACGCCGCAAACCATTCCAACTGCTCCATCACCTTTCCATTCCCCTAGTTTGCCTGTATTTCCTATCATCTTTACTCTCACACCTGGTTCTTGGCTGACCACCCGCTTTCAGGTCTTCACTCTGTCCGGTCCATAGGTTCGTCTGCTCCCCGACAAGCATCTGAACCTAGGTACAGGCTTGTAAGTCCAAGGGGATGTCAGTCTTCCATGCGGGGAGCGTAATCGGATAAAGAACACAGAGGTTACAATAAGAAAGAAAATGCAATTATAAAATGAAAATGATAAAACTGGCAGGATACGATATTGGTATAGATATATTCAAATTTAAGGAACGTTTATCCTAGATTTCTCACATGAATCACGATAAATAGTATTTATGTAGTTATATTTATCATGAAATGTTAACCATAAAATACTGCAACCACTACATACAGTTATGACATCATTTTCACAAGAGCTATGAATGGCGAGCGTAGCACTAATTACCACAATGAAAAAGATAAAACTAAGCGGATAAAAAATTTGGTAAAGCAATGTGATTGGTGGGAATATAAGTATTGCACTTTGGATTGGGTCACTTGACACATGAATGAAATACATCAATGCACAAATTTTTATGAAATTGTCCCATCAGATTTTCACTTCCTTACAGTTGGCAACGAATCAAAGGCCGTTCCTGTATAATGTTGCAAACTATTACACGATCTGGGTTTTGTGGTCTATCTGGTCAAAGCATTGAAAAATGAACTGGTCAGGATATCAGTATCGGAGAATATTACGTCCTAAATCTCATTACTACGAGAATTGCTGCAGATACATTTTCACTTACAGCAAGTTGTTTCAGTGCCCATCATACTGCATTGAAATGCTGCTTTCTCCTTAGGCAAGAGAGTTGCCTGCGCGGTAACATGCGTTTACGTAAAAATTTAAGACAGAAGTAACAATTTAGATATTTCCTTTTCACTTTAGGCTCTTCTTGAAAACATCGTTCGTAAATTTTAAGAGAACTAGAGTATTATCCTACAGTGCAACGTAGCTTGTTCGCATCCTTTCTCCTCCAAAACCGCTGTTTCCGCCCAACCTCTTAACGACCATGCTGTCGACTCCAAGCTTCGTATAAGAAACAGAGGAATCTTCGGCTTGCCAAGCGCGTGCAGTGAGAGAGCGAGCCAAGCATATGGAAGTATATAGCAAGAAATGATCCTGCATTGAAATGCTGCTCTCTCCTTAGGCAGGAGAGTTGCCTGCGCGGTAACAGGCGAGTTTCACATTAAGGGGGGTCCCGAGTTCAATTTCAGTTTACCGCCCAACTTGACTTGGGCATTTCGTGGTTTTCCCTGGTAGACAGGTAAATTCTTGTGCGTGTTTTCTTCTGCACTGCTTCTCCATTGCGAACAGTGTAACTCAAAATCCAAAAGTCGGAAGATATATTTATGGCAAGTGAAATGTATATTTTGAACTTCCTGGCTACAGCCCTTGTAGTCCTGTTTACTCTTAATGACCTTTGCATAACTGGTAAACCATAAGAGCCATAAGAGCTAGTCCAAATCTTACTATACACAAAAAAGTAGATCTTAAAACACACAAGTTATGTCCAAACACATTTTTTGTGTACTGAACCACTTCGGATATGTTCCTTATTTGTGTGATGTTTGCAATACTTAAACCTGTCTCAAATTGAAGATCGTTATTCATTTTTTATCTCTTGGCCTTACATTGAAAGCCTTCATATAGCTTCAAATGATTTAACTTTCGTTTAAGGGCTACCGTATTCCCATACTGCCCTTGCACCTACAAGAAAAAGAGTAATAAGATAATTTCTGCAAATATTTATCTCGACTAACATGAACACAGAGGAATAAGAGTTTGTAAGAATAGTTAACTGCAGGAGTAGAGAAAGTAATGTGAGTGTAACACATCAGATGTTTAGTAGTGTTTAACACCGGTTCTTAGTACATGTAACATCATCACCAATGGACCCTGAAGCTGCATGAAATAAGACAACTGGAAACGAAAATTTCAGTAGCAAAAGTTGCAGGTCTAAGTAGTTTATGGCACCTTCCCGGCTTTTGTCAGTTATGAATAGCGAATAAAACTTGGAAAACGGTCCTGTGGGGAACTGCGTGTCTCTGTAGCCTCCTGTAGTTCATTCACTGCATCCATTTCCTCCTGTAGGAAGGTAGTCACAATAGATTTGTATAAGTCGCGGTGTGCGAGGTTTCCCCCTCGATTGTAGTATATTGTATTCTTTACGGCCTTCTACTTTCTTCTGAATGAAAGATTATGTGTCATTTCACCAAGCAGGATAGTGTTTCAGTAAATTTGGATCAAGTATTTTACTATAATAAAGTGCAAATTAATTTTACGCCAAAACATTAGGCTAATGTATATAACATCCATTATGAAACTAGGATATATTAATTTTTTAAAATCACTACCATGAAATTTTCTCAGGCTTAGGGGCTTTGGGTAGTCTGAATCCGTTCCCAAAATTTAGTGACATTTCACTGCAATACGCGTTCTGAGGCAGAAAAAAAAAAAAAAAAAAAAAAAAAGTATATATATATACTTATATAAATGTAAAAGCATATGTGTTTACAGCAGACATGGGAAAGAGGGGTGACAGGAATGCAATCGGGTATTTACCCTCTCCACCACTGACTATTTGAAGGACTGACCGGTTCCCTAAGGTAGACAGAAAATAGCGCGAGGTATTTACCCTCTCCACCACTGACTGTTTGAAGGACTGACCGGTTCCCAAAGGTAGACAGAAAATAGTGGGAGGCGTGGCCTGGTAGCTAATCGCTATGAGGCAGTAAACGGGTTAGAACTACGATGTAGGGGGAAATGACACATTGAATCATTTCTCCCCATCTCTAGTTTGTCAGCGATAGGGGGCTCGGTATAAACAAGCAAGTTTCGCGGTCGCTGAAGTGGGTGGGTTTACTAAGAACAGTATTTTGCTTCCCTTTTTCTGCAGTGGAAAGTTTAGATTCTGGATGAAATAGGCAGGAATGAGCCTGGATTGACTACTGAAAGGGTTACATTCGAGATCTTTGACCTTAATTACCTTTCCAACCTAAACGCAAAAATGCCCTTCTTGGGGAACAGCAAATGTAGATCCGGAACAAAGAAAGTTCAAATGGAAAAAAAAGAGACCTAATATGTAATTGTACCAACCTGACGGACAGCTACATAGCGAGAGGCAGTATGGCCAACTTTTGAATGTGGGTGTATAACTGGATGGGAAACAAGGAAAACTAAAATGTTGGCACTAAACGGCAGTGAATAAAAGTGAGCAAAAGCACTACACCAGAAGCGCGGATTGTGTGTATTTCAGCTTATTTTGTAGCTGCTAAATAATACTGCGTTCCACTTAATTATATAATTAAAGAACCCTTTAAAACAAAATGTTTCCCTATTGAAACTATTTAAGCTGTGAGATTGCATGTATGTATTCACTAGTTTAGTAAGTGGGTGTTTGAAAGTGTTAAAGAGATCAAATCATAACTATGTATTCTGTTACAATGTTTCATGGTAAATGTTTTTATTTGAATGATTTCAGTTCATAAAACAAACGCGTGTCATACGTACAGCCATGGAAAAATGATTGAGCACAGAATATTTCTAAGTCCCACGTCGTGTTGTAGCCCGGTTTACACAAGTCGACATTTGCAACTGCAGCCTGAGTTTGATAGTCTATTTCATATGTTATCGTCTGTCGGATACATATGAACAGTTTGCTACACTGTCCCTTTCTTTATCAGGAACAAATACAAATGCCAGTGGTGATTCAAGACACAGCAGAAATATTCTGCTCTCGCAATGTGTTCAATTATTTGTTCCATGACCGTATATACTGTAAAAATCACATAATCTGGCAAAACTTAGCAAAGAACGTCAGTTTACAATGTATTTCGCATTTCTTTGAAGGCATCGTATGCATTGTATTACTTTCAATGATCAGCTAGTCTCCAAAACGTGCAGTTTTAAAATAACGTGTCCTCCACTGGGCTCAGCATCAATATAATTCTCCGATAGTTTTTATTTTACTTATTTATTCATTTATTTATCTTTACTTTGAGCCACCTATGTGACGATGACTATGCGTACAAAATCCAGCACCAAGTAATACTTTATATGCAAGTATAAGTCCCCAACAAGGGCTTCTACATGTGCCTTAGGTAATCATAGATGACCAAATATATCGGTATTTTAACAAAAATGCTAATGTACCTTCATTGTGATATAATTTGAAACATTTTAAACGGAATAGCAAGAAAAAATTAGCTGGGTGAACATTGACTCTACTTCTAAGTATTTTACAATCATTACTAGTCTGACGTGCTGTTAATTTCGGTTAAACAGTACCTAATCCTTTGGTTTCCTACTCTTTCCGAAGAAAACAGGACATAACAGGAGCTTCCAGGTTTCCGCAGAAAGAAGTAATGCAATGCAAGAGATGCCGGCTACCTTTGTAGTCCAAAATGTCAACTTAACAATGCCCTGCAAAATGTATGTTATAATGCTAAAAGCAAAATGCTGTTCGTAGGCTTCCGCAACCATTATATATAGGCGGTTACGGGGTCGCGCTTACATCAGTTAGTAATTTTTATATTATTAAATAGTCACGTTAAAGAAACGCCGGAAGAGGGGCTGTGTACTCGGTATTAAATTTAACAGATGATCTGCCACCCTACTATATGTAGATATCTATACAACCCGCATAATGCAGAAAATTGCGAATCTAACGCCTAACTGTAGAGAGCCTCAGAGGGCTTAAAAATAACGAATTACAAGGAACCATAACATAACAATATTTCATTCACAACTTTTCAGCAGTGGTTCCAACTGGTCAAATGGCCTCCACTACTCTATGATTCAAACCTATTTAAATCAAATATAATTGCTTTAATTGCAATTATTTGTCAGCTGAAGAGAAGAGAATAACGAATGGATGTAACAAAAGTGCAATCCAAAATGATGACAATGTATGATTAAGAATGAATCTATTTCGATGTAAACAATGCACTAACTTGACAGGAAAAATAATACCTAGAACATTTGTGAGTGTGAGAGTGTGAGAGTGTGAGAGTGTGAGAGTGTGTGAGTGTGAGAGTGTGAGAGTGTGAGAGTGTGTGAGTGTGTGAGTGTGTGAGTGTGTGTGTTGTTGTTGTAGTGTTTAACGCCCGCTTTTACTACTACGGCACCGCAGGCGGTGACACTGATGATACATGAAGATGGAGCACCGATGGAATGAGATGGCGGGGGAAACCGGAGTACCCGGAGAAAACCCGCCCTGACGCCGCTTCGTCCACCACGAATACCACATGCGGGTCCCTGGGATCGAACCCGGGCCGCCTAGGTGGTAGGCGAGCGCTCTAACCGCTCGGCCACGGCGCCGCCATGTGTGAGTGTGTGAGTGTGTGAGTGTGTGAGTGTGTGAGTGTGAGTGTGAGTGTGAGTGTGTGTGTGTGTGAGAGAGAGAGAGAGAGAGAGAGAGAGAGAGAGAGAGAGAGAGAGAGAGAGAGAGAGATTATTTTAAATTTAAAAAATCAGCTGTGTGGCTTCTCACTTTCCACAGAAGTGGTGTAAAATGAAAAATTAAATATCTCCTTTATTATTGATCTTTCTTTGAATAAAATAAATAACCGAAGTTCATAAAAAATTATCATTCTCGCAAGCTCTGTTTACAAAAATGTTATAGGATGAATACTAAAAACCTGTAATACAAATCTTATTTATCGCTGATGTAATTCGGGTAGGTCAGAATATTAGCGCGAGAAACAGTGTGGTCCAAATCGCATTGAAGCCCTAAGGAAAGGGCACATGCTTGGGAATGTATTATACACGGCTCCACTGTCTTTGTACCTTTATTAAGAGCTTAGAAAAATTGTTCTTACCATCGATTTTGAAAACATTGCTTGGCATATACATGGCACAGAGAAAAGTGAAGAAACAACTGGAGAAATATTGGAATGGGAAACAGGTAGAAAGAGAGAAGCAAGAGAGAATCGCAGAGAAAAGTTAGGCATTTAATGGAATGAAAAGCATAGGTAGAGGTACTATCTTTCACAAAAGTAAATACCAACTTCAGTGTGACCTGTGCGAGGGATCACCTAATTGGAAAAAGGAAGACACCTCATCATGACCTGAAAATTCGAGTATGACGTTTAATAAGCACTAAAAAAATAATAGGACTCTTTTGTTTAATAAAACAATGAAGGATGTGCTGGCTGTTTGTGAGGTAAGAATTTTAGTGCGCCTCTGCCTGCACCATTTCCTCGGTGACTCTCGGTTCCCTTGCGCAGAAGAGACAGCCCACTAATGAGCCAGCGTGCCTTGTATCTTTTAAAGCAGCATCATTAAATGCTGAGTCTTCAAATAAGCTGTTAGTAACAGACAGCCCTAAGCCAAATGCTGCTTAGCAGCTTTCATAAATTAACACAATAACAGTTGATTCAATAGGTATACCGCTGTGGTCACCAATCTCTTGACGTATTCTTTATGCTACTATGTAGTAAACGCGCTTCTCCCCAATGTTATTTGGGGTATAAACAAGGAATAGTGCGTCCGGCTCTAATAGACGGTGTGAAGTTCAAATAAACCAAGTTTTTCTCTTTGTATGCTCTATGCATACTACAAAAGCCTTATATCATTAAAACTACTTGATGCACAAGGGGTTCTTTATTTTTATACTGCCCTTTATTCTACAGTGTGTTCAGAAAATAACTTAAGTAGCAAACTTAAAATCAATTCTAAATTTATTTTCCTCACCAAGGTAGCATCAGACTGAGCATCTTAAATGAGTATGTGGTGATTTTTATAATTACTGTGGTATTCACGTACCGACTTAAAGAAATGCAGGATGAGAGTAAAAAAACATAACGCCATAATTAATGGCACGTAATTTTCGGTACTACTTTGTAGCCCTGCTCCTTTGCTACTTTAGTTGGCCGTTATTTTCAGCTGCCAATATACTCAGAACAAACTACTTGAGTGGTTCAGTTCTCATGATAAATATAAAGTACAAAATATACAGGCTTTAGGAATTGGTTAAAAATGTATGTACCAAACAAAGATTATAAAAAATTCTGTTCTCTAACTTTGGGTTTCTGATGAGACAGGGCATAACGTAATCCCTAAACCACGCACTTCTTAACGGATAGAACGTGGAGGGGATGTTGGCTGGTCTCCGTTCCACATTTCCTTCATTGGCACTTAAGCCAGTGTTTAGGATGCATTCGTTTCCAAGTATAGAAATATGGTGCCACTCCCCGAGAAATACTGCCATGGGTTGGTAATCAAAACACCGTTTTACTAACGTTAGCTAAGTATTAGCGTTCCGAAGATCCCGAAATAGCTTTATTCCGATGAAACTATTCCTTATCCATTCACTGCTTGCGGTTACAGCTGACATGTTTCATGCTGGCTCTGCGACGAGTCCTAATACACCGTTTAACATACATTCTTGGATTTCTTAATAACCCAGTCTATAGCCTGGCGCTGGGATAAGTACGAAACTCGGCATTGCAATTAAGGCTGAAAACACTTTAGTTAGCCATGTTAAAATACCCAAGGTGACTATTACACATGGCCAGTATTTATGACGCTTCTTCGCAGCAACTAAAAAGCTATACACACAAAAAATGGAACTTTATAACCATTACTGCAACCTATCCAACACTAATGCAGGTCACTTAAGAGTCAGTACGTTTATTTTTTTCCGCTTAGGGGTTTTGGTTAAAATATTACTCAGTAACTATTAGCGATAATTACAAAATTTTCAAAATGACACACTATAGCAAGCATGGGATGCGATACCGAATAAAAGCTTTCCGCGCGAGTTCACACTCCTGTGTATCATTTACACATTTAAAATGATCATTATCGAATGGGATCAGTTCCCACTTCAGAGGAATTATGTCTCACCAATGTGAAAGGCGAAATTAAGCAATCATAGAGAGACAAGTTATTTTTCGAACACACTGTATAACACCTGATAATATGTGTGTTACTTACCTGCAACTGGAGACAGTTTCCTCATCACACACCATCTCGACTTCCACTACAAATAAAAACAAACAATAAGTGATATAGACCATCACAAACTTCTAAAGCAGATATCAAAAATGAATCCATTATCTTCAAATATGTAGCCGTAAATAAAGATTGATATAATACTTTATATTTGAATAATATCCTCTATAAATAAGGCAGGGAACCGAGTTAAAACTGCCAAATAGGAAGGAAAAAGAATAATTGCAGGGTTCTTTAGCTGTAACAGCGTTAGTTAATTTGGTGCTACACTCAGAATTGGTCTTAACTATATCTTACTTTACAGGTAAAAACTAAACAGTAATTTTAGTCCACTATTTAACACCAGACAAAACAATTTTCTGCTATAATGATATTAGAGCGCAGAAGCGCCACAGTTGGCTTAAAATAATTTCCAAAGTTCAAGTCATGACCCTTAGGCCATGGCAGAAAAGATCAGCAGCAGGACGGCTAGATACTGTGCCTCCATCCAAAGAGAACAGAGGTCTATAATGGGGGTAGCATTTAGTGTCCTTCTGGGGTTGGAATTGGTTCCAAGAACAAAGAACGCTATTTCTTATTCAGGCATATGTCTTCGAGAATCTGCACACCTCATTCTATTATCTCACACCATAATAAAGCCTCACCTCAGAATGATAAAACTTAAAATTAGACATCACACGAAAATGCTAAAATCACTCAAGTGGTTACCATCCTGAGACGTTTACACAAAATGTGCAATAAGTGAATGCGTATTAATCGGCTGAAATTACACACGCAAAGTGATTACTAAATGCCATTTTCGAAGACTAGGGGGTAATATGTTACGTCATAACATGCACAAATCAGATAGAAATCAATACCAAATCTTGCTAGTTTTCCTAAATAGTAACTATTAATCCCGTGTGTAACATTTCTGCCCACACAGGTTAAAGATCACATTGGACATCACAGAAAACGGAGCCTGCAGTCAATAGCACCACGTGCTTACATTAATTAAACAATTTAAAACTGGCACAGTGTAGCATAGGTTTGAAGTGGACCATTACACACAAAACTTACAGTACAGTAATTGAAGACAAACTAGGCATGCCTTACAGTACAGCAGAATGCTCCGCTATGGCGAGAACCTTCTGCTACTGTCGCGGCCGAATTGTACACGAAACGCTACTCACAGGGATTCCACCTTGATTCAGTTATTTTCGAGCAACTATACCCATAAGTGTAGACAATTTCACTGATACATGTGGTACACATTATAAATCGCATTCTCTTAATATTTAACACTTTTTGTGACTTGAAGTTCTTTTCCCTTAAATTTTAAAGTGAAGGTGATTTTAGCTATAACGTCTATCTCGATGTTTACGGGCTAAAAATCCAGATCGCGACTTGCAAGCAATAAACTTACACTTTCATCACGCAGAGAGTGTGTTATATCTATCTAGGTTTTCCTTTGTCACAGATGTATCCAACTACATGTATGTATTATGCAGTACCCGTAGCATGATATCATAGCATCGTATATTTGAACTATGAACTTCATAGTAGATAACATGCAACCTTTGCCAAAATCGATTTCAAGTCAGACAATGGCATATTTAAATTATGCATTGGCTTAGGGTTCGAATTTGTACCACGCAGCTTTAAATAACACGCACGAACTATTGGTTTGTGTGTTGAAGGTTTCAGCCACTTTTACATAAGGTCAAGAAATTCATTTGGGATATTAGCGATACGTTTAGATGCAGACAGGTTATCATTTCGTGTTTTTGATACCAGGAGAGAGGTGTTTAATCCCTGGGATTGAGTACTCCCTTTCTGCTTGCTGACGTGACGGATATTGAAGTTTTACTCAAGTAACACAGGTTATTTCACCTTTAGCGTTTCTGGAGATTCTTGCTGTACCCTTTTCCCGCAGTAGTAGTAGCTCAAGAGCAAAATGAAGCTTTCCGGATAAAAACTTTAGAATCAATGTTTCAACCATATCCTTCCTTATGCAGCAATGCGAGATCAATTCATGTTAAATAAAATTAACTATCACTCGTATTTCGCTTAACGGAGTTGGTATCGTGAATATACGAGCTGCATTGCCGTGCACTAAGCAGGCAGGTGGATTCAAGTCTTCAAGCGATTCAAACAAAGCAATTATGTTGTGAGCAAGATAATAATTGAAGCTTAATCTGAAACTCGAAGCTAATGAACTCCAGCTCCCTGCAATCATTCACCTGCAAGTAGTTTAACTCATCAGCAAGGTGTCTATGACCTTCCTTCCTGTCCATCATTACCCTCATATGAACCTCTAAGACTAATTCAGGGATAGAGATCAATATTTTTATTAAGCTAGTTTCATTAACAACATTTAATTACCGGAAAATCCAACTTCACGAAGCGTTACTGAAATATTAAGTGAACCTATAGCATATTTCATTTCCCATCGTTGCCATGTATTTACTCTATTTTATGTATATGTTTACTTATGGCTTTCCTGTATTTCATCAAATGGCTGTACTGAGACGTACGTTAAAACGGTTGTTAAATTGTAACCGAACCTCAAACGACAGTACCAAGTCCACCATAGGTACTTGGTGTGGGCTATTACACCATCTGTTCTATAAACATCAAATCTCAATTGCGCTATTTTTCATAACTAGAACATCACGATTACCAGTTGAAAGCGTTCAGAGATTTGTTTCTCAAAATTAACCTGAGAAGTTCAGAAGCAAATCGAACACAAATGACAAGTTCAATATATTTTGCTCTTTTGGCAGCTTAACAAGCTAGTAAATTATCAGTAACTGATAATTTCGTCATTTCAATAGGAAAGATCTAGGACATTATATTAATCCTTTTACACACACACACACACACACACACACACACACACACACACACACACACACACACACACACCCACACCCACACACTCTAATATAAGATATTTGAATAAATAATAAACATTATTAAAATTAAAGCAATTAAAAAGATTACCAAATAAGATTTCAAATCACTCACACACACACACACACACACACACACACACACACACACACACACACACACACACACACACACACACACACACAAAACTGCTCAGCTGCTTGTAAGTTTGAGTCTACTAACTAGAAATGGATAAACGTATCAGATACTTAAGGGGCATAATGTTAGCAGAGTTGATAAAACTAGGCATGTATTTGAATGTTCTTAATGCTAACACAATCTTGAACATTCTTAAAAGCATTTAAAATATTAAAGTGTAGTCAAGTACTACAAAACCTGAAAACCAATACTTTTGTGTACCGACGCACAAGAACCGCAACTAACTGGTACAGTGAAGGTTTCAATTTTTCTCTTTAAAAAACCTGAATATTTCTAATGAGAACTTAAACTACTTTGCTGCAGAGCCACATGGACTTCCCCTTGGTCTATAGTTTCCAAGTTTCAATGCAAGAAATTATCTCGTTTACAAGAAGTATTATAAAACTTTCAATATGAACTCGCCTATGTCACGATGATAATTATTGCTCCTTTTTAAGGTTTGAAGTGGTTTTCAAAACCTCAGATCTGCAGAGACATGAATGAAATGTGTTTAACACTGCTCAAATCGGTCTACGGAGCTGAGAGATTTGAACACCGTTAGAAGGTAGATACACAGCTTCTACACTATGGATGTAGGCACATTTAATAGTTTGCTATTTTAATATTAATTTACCTTGACGTCTTTCACGCTTATAAACGCAAGAAGTCTTAACCACGAAAGGATTCAACCATATTTCTAGATAGTCGTCAGAACGAACAAATCTAGCAAGTGTACCAAATTGTAACGGGTCTTTCCGAGAACCCTCGTCGGCCACCAAAAATATATCGAAAACCCAAGGGTGGCACCGAGCCCAAATCTCTCTCTAAGGAAGATCAATATCAGCCCCACAGAATCTCTAGATTTGACTCGTTAAAATAGTATCAAGTGCAAAACACATGAATTGTGCAAAATTTAACAAAGTTGTTCCTTAGGCCGCGTCTTGGTAATTCAAAGCAATGCACTGCAATCAGTTAGCACTCATGTTAGCACAACAGCACGCTATAAGGAAATAAATCTTGATACTAGTGCCGTTCGATGAGCTCTTCTCCAGACAAACAGATCCCGGTTGACTTCGGGGGAAACAAAAGTAGGGTCAAGTGAGATCAATCAGGCTCAAGGACATTGCAAAACACGGCTTCGTGATCAAAGTGTTTTCGTTAATGCGAATTTATCTTTTGTTCTCGAAGCAGAGGAATGACCACCGCTGTGGTTCGAGGGCTTTCAGTGAACCCTGGTTTGAATTCAGATATTGTGGGGTTTGTAAATTCCTTCACGATGTCACATCAAACGCACAGGAAATCAAATGCCACTTGGGGGTCCTATTTGGTACTGTATTTCATTACTTGTCCGCAGCATGACTTTTGGATAGGCTGGGATGTTTTAATATAAATAAAACGATAGTGAAATTACGTATGTCCAGAATGAATGCGGGAATGGGGTCGAATAAAATGGGGACAATGAACCTTCTTAATAAATGAAGTAAACACGCCTGTGTTCTATTTTTTGGACATCATGCTGGAAATACCAGTTAACAATTCAATGTGACTCTTTCTTTTATGATGTTATGTTTGATTTATATAAATCTGATGGTTGCAGAAATAAAAAAAAAAATTATATGCAGTGAAAACTTGCAGAATTTATGTTCGGGTACACTTAGAACTACCAAACCAATTCCCACGAGGCCATCAAACAAATTTTACTTCTATGTCATATTGAGCAAGAAGACATTCCATAAATCGTACATTGTTTATTTTTATCTGTTTATTTATTTATTTGTTTATTCATTTATTCAGTCATTTATTTACTTATTCATTCTTTATTCATTAATTTATTGATTCATTTAGTCTCATTTTTTCCATACTGAAGCTCAGAACACACTTAGATTTTAAGCTGTCACGCATCGAGTGCTCATGAGCTGTAAGTGCACGCCGTGTGCTCGTAAGCTATAAGTGCACATATAGGTAGATTTGGGGACCTATTTTTATCCCTGGAAAATAAATGCGACAATATTCACACTAGGAACTGTAATTTTAGCACCATGCAGCGTCTGCCAAGAACTGCATTGTCAATTCAAGCATGCTTCCAACGCTCCAAACCTGTTGGTATTAATCTTTAAAACCTGGTTTAATTAGGAACATGAGAGAAGGACTAAGGCGTCTTGCTGAGCGTATATTGCGTAGTTTATACCACGCAACCTACACTGGCCCCAGTGCTTTGACACTTCAGCATACTGACATTGTAAATTGTAAATCCTCAGCGGGATTGTTAAACAGTAAGTCTAAAAGTGTCGCATTTTTACTTTCTCTAACACTCGTGTATGGTAGTTGCAAGCAATGATTGTAGTTATACCGCAAAATACACCAACACACAGAAAAAACCAGGTCGACTCTAGAAGCTTTCTTCCTTTATTTTGGGGGGAAAATTAATTTACTTTAGAAGCATTAATCTGTCTTAGTTCCGCTCGGCTCTGCGGTCAGTTCACACTGGCATCTCCACGGGAGAGTCTTCACCACTCCGTCAACATTTCGGTAGGCGCAAAATTTAATGGTAGCTGATGACTGTCACTTATTATTCTCTTTCCTGTTGTTCAAATAATTTTTCTGGGTGCAAAGTCTGCAGTTCAAAACCTGCCATCCCTGATTAAGTCCTCAACTGGCAAAGGCAGTGTAGGTGCCCTAAATTTAGGCCTGAAACGTTTACTTTCCAAAATTCCTTTACCAATTGACATTTCATTGCGCGTAGCAACAAGTCGTATGTGTCGGCTGTGGTGTCGTATGTACTGAGAAAGGCCATTTACATCGCTAATAATATATTATAATACGTCTTGTGTTATCTGGTGGTCTGCGTCCACATCACGAAAAACTCGTTCTTTGGGTCAATGCATCGTACCCCTCTTGGTCTCCCAAAATCCGAAACACTTCTCTCAAATGAGTCATTCTTCCCCAAGCGATGGCAAATTCGTGAGAATATTCTTGAACAAGGTAAATGTATGTCGGGGTACCTTTCAACACAAATCCTCACGTGCTCATGATGCACTTCTGAATGTTCAGTCAGAAATACATTTGCTTTCACCTTATGTACTCTACAACAAACAACAGAAATAGCTCTACAACAAACCACCAAGCAAAAAAAAAAAAAAAAAAAAAAAAAAAAAAAAAAAAAAAAAAAAAAAAAAATCAGTGGGCAACAATTTAACTCAGTTAATTGCTATTTCCTCTGCAACAAGCAATCAAACAAAAAATCAGTTCACAACAATTTAATTCAATTTTTATTGGTGTCAACGAAGGGAAGTCCTTTAATAACTCCCTAAAAACGATTTCGTTCACCTGAGTTGTTCTTCCTCTTTTGATATTGGGAGGCCGTTCCCGAAATATTTGACACTAATAAACATACATCCTATAGTTTAAAAATGACTGTAGGACTTTAAATCATGTTCTGTTAACGCATCGCCAGCAACGTTTCTTGTGTTTTCCGAAAGTCCGCGGACGCGCACACACAAACGCACCCGAGCACACCGTATACAGACAGACACTGTCTGAAACAGATATTTTTTCTTTATCTACTAATCTATAAGTAGAGGAAGTTTCATATTCTGTTCAAAAATACTATTTACAGATTTCAATTGAAATAAATCTTTTAAATTCAAAGAATTTACAAAAAGATCCATGTGCGTGTAATCAGCATCGCTTAAACAGGAGAAGTGGGTTCAATACCAAACTTGGTATTTGAATTCAGTATCTTCTAAGGAACATACCCCACTCAAAATTACCCATTGCTTGGAAAATTCTTTTGCTATTTCTCTTTTTAAAATGGCTCAAACAATTCCTATTAAAATACGTTTTTAATCAATTTTCAGGTATAGGTACTTTAAATCTTCTGGACTGAGCCTGTGAAGCTCTGTTCAGTGTGAGTGACTTTTGTATAACTATTAAACCTAAGATATCGACAAAATCTTACCACATAAAAATATAGAGCCCCTTAAAGCACACTTTTTTCCTTTTTTATTTTTTCTTTCTCTTTTTATTAGTTTTCCATTACTTATACCTTTGTCTGGAACGCGTTACATAGGTACTCATATTTTTCTCCTGGCCAGGCAAAGGGAGTAGAATTTCAGAACCATCACATAGCGACCAGCTTTTAATGATGTGACTGCACAAAATCTGTACTAGAACAATTTCTACAACTCTATCTTGATTAACATGGAGTGCATTAGGGATACATTTTCTTAACATGTTAAGATTTTGAAAAAGCGTCCGAGCGCGGCGCGTCGGATGGGTACCAAATTGCAGTCCTTTACACTCGTAACACGTAATGGTTTTAATTAAAGTTTGAGAAAGTATGTATTAAGTAACAATGTGTCATGTATTATGGGGCTGCTATAAGCACTAAGTTCTGCGACCGAAAGTAAGTTAATAAAAAAAGCTCAAGGGATATCTGTTCGAAGAATGAAACGGTATACACAGAATTTTCTTTGAAGAACCTATGAAATCAATGTTCATTCTGACTGACATTTGTATAACTGAGCAATTACAAAGGACAAAAATTTTCGGAATCCATATCACAATAGCTGCATTGCTCTATGTCTAGGTATGTCAATTGACCTTTACTTGTTCTTTCAATGAGCTCGTCACTGCAACTGTCTTATAAAAAGTTTAATAGTGCTTCTGCATGTTGTGAACATCTAGACCCATTTTTCTTGGGTTGAAATGACTTCTAGATATTTATCCTAATGACACGTAATAGATGAATCACTTTGAAAGAACTATATAAGGAATATATGTGAATTTGTAGCACACGAGTCACCTTATGTTTATTTTTTAGGGGTAACTGTAATAAAGCTGGTATTCAATGTTGAAACAGAAATGGTAACAGCCTGTATGAGGTGCTAAGGTACGTCCTGCTGTTGATCTACAGTTTTTTGGGGAGGGGATTTTTGCGGGAGGTGGGAGTTTAGGGTAGGGGTCGTGCAATTCAAACAATATAGAGCGAAAAATTACAGTTAATCTATTGAAATTTGCTGTTTCACTGCAGATGATTTAATTCCCTTTGATGTGAACCATTCCCCCAAATTTCCCTCACCCCCAACGCATACTACACCATGTTTAACAAGAATCTGTGGGGAAATTAGCTCACAATGAACAGTAATATGGAATATTGCATTTGTCGTCGTAACTGCCATCGTTCAGTAGACCGTTTTATTCCTTCTCACGTGCTTCACTTCATAGGAAATATACTTATGTAACAATTTTAGTTTTATAACTTGCATGCCAACATGCCTGGATTAATTATATCAGAAATGTGGCAAGATTCCTTTAATTGTACAAACCTCACATTATTCACAGCAGCGGGTTTCACATGCAAATTTGAATATCTTGTACAGTATAACTACTTCACATTTGATGCATGCATAAATGCACTGTTAGATAATCTTAAATAGTAACTAACACCAGGATAAGCATTAATCAGACGGATGGGACCCCCAAAACACTAGCACGCACGTAGGCAATTCTAAGCCCTTTGAGATTTACGTGACCCCTTAGAGGAAGTAATGAAGGAGGATCCGAAGGGCGACTAGATCCAGACGACGGTGCGCAAACTCCACCGTCCCTCCGCAACGCATCAACCGACGTCGCCTGACCCTAAAAATTTCAAACATGTGATGAAACAGATGAAAGGAAATTATGTAGGCAGGCAATTAGTGGCAGAGAAGGAACCACCGCAACATTCGCCTATGATCTGTAAAACCCCAAGGTCAGAGTGGCAGTCCTGACGGTAATCAAACCTGGGACCTGAAATACTTCTAAAGACAGAATATGACTCTCAGGAGTGCCTATTTGGAAAGATATAACATTTACTACAAAGAGCCTATCCTTGATAACCATTAGAAAAACACAATGTTTATCATTGGAAACAGAAATTTATCTCGGGAACCGGAAAGCCTCCTAATTCTGCTCAGTGCTGGTTATTTCACCCTACATTCAAATAGTTCTGTAGGAGCCATTTTGACAACCAATATAATTAGCACATGTAATCGAGACAAGCAACACCATCGACGAAGGGCGTGGAGAGCAAAGTTACGTGTTAACAAAATAAGATATATTAATTTAAGATTGATACAGCGATTAATTATAAACCTTAACGTTATTATCATCATCATCATCATTATTATTATTATTATTATTATTATTATTATTATTATTATTATTATTATTATTATTATTATTATTATTATTATCATCATTAATATCATTAATATTATCATCATGATACACTAGTGTGTAATCCACACAAAGATCCGTCATTACATTGCGCTGTTAGGAAATGAAAGCAGTCCATAAATACTTTAATAGTAGCTCAGTAATAATTATTGTTAATGGGTTTTGGTCTGAAGGAATAAAATATTAGTTTGGAATTATGGAACTTCATTAGTACCTCAATTTTTACTTCACAAATTAATTTCTCCATCAGCTTATGTCATATGTCGGCAAACATGCGTTATCTATATAAAATTTGAAAATTATTTTGTGAACACTACACAACCAAACGTTGTAAAATGCAGTATAAATTTAAAAAGAACATAAAAATTGAAACGAAACATCTTGAAAAACTCCAGAACACGTATAATGTATTATCGTTTCTAGTTTGAGTAATTGCATTCGTCATTGAATGCCCTATTGTGTATGCTCGTGGTAACTTATCCTCAAGCGAAGCGACAAACAGCTCGCATAATAGACTTGCACCCTAGATTCCATACTGGGTGTCCCAAAAAACACCAACAGCACTTAGTATGTGGTACGGGGTGGCAAACTCATCTGTTTTCAAATAGAAACCCCTGTCCGGAAATGCAGGGTTTGGACGCTGGAGAGCGTCGAAGTTTGAGAACGAACAGTTGTGACAATTTGTTAACATTCGTTTTGGTATCTTAATACGGAAGGTATGCAACCATTTAGCCATCTATGTACTGGGATGAATGAACTGAGTATAACACTCCTGCGCATGCGCTAAACCCCTCCATGAAGTCCCTGATGCGCATCCTACTGCGGTACGTACAGTAACGTTTTTGAAGTAGTGCAACATTTACCAGTACACAGCTGCTGAAATGTCCGACATGAGCTCCAGTACACTTTGATGTAAATGTGCGAAATCACATGGGGGCATCCTGTATATGCCGTTCCTGCCGCCTTATGGGGCATTTTACCAATCATCTCAAAGCAGGGAGGGAGTTGTGGAGCGTTCTACCTTTGTTGTTCGACCAAGCAGTCATATTGTTAGGGAACCTAGGACTAAAGTTTTAGGTGAAAATAGCATTTTCGGTATTTGATTCATCATATAAATATTTTATAGGCACTGTGAATCATTTTGGCCAAATATTTCTCCTGAACCGCACTTTTAAAAGTCCAGCGACATGTGTAACTCTCCCGTGCACTTCATTTTAACCACACTTTGGTCCACCACACTGGTGCTTTCTTCTTCCCCTGCATTTTCTATGGAATGTATTCCTTACACTTCACTTTTGCTCTTATTTATGCCTAATTTGCACATAATCTCCAACGTATTATCTAAAGAGTCAAATATCCATTTGATGATTCCCTTTAATCATTGGTTCACAAAAATACAGTTTAGACTGAAAATAAAAGGACTTTTAACTCTAATAATTTCATAAACACAAAAATGATTACTCTGCAAGTAATAACATCGACTTCAAGCAAATACTTCAATTTATTTTCCGTTTACTTATGTGTCAAAAAGTGCTCCTAGTATGTATGTATATATTTCTCTGAGAAATCTGAAGGCAGCTTTAAAATAATTAACTCTTTTCTAATTTATTTTGCTAATTAAAAATATTTAATTCGATTGCCCGAGAAACCGAGCTAGAACACTGAGCATTTGCAAAATCATTTTTGTTCATATCAAGTGTGCCAATTTTCAAGTAAACATGTAAAGTTGAGAAAAAAAAATAGAAAATCTAGTCCCAGCGTCCTTTAACTGCTGACGCGTTATATGCAAATATTGCTGGGGTGCATCGAGGAAGAATTGTGGGTATGTGGGAAGCCAATGACCCATTTGAAGACATTGCTCGAGGATATATATTCATATGTGAATAATCTTGAATTGTGTACTATAAGCACGACGCCACTGCATGCGTGAAAATGTAAACACGCACACGCGCCTTCTCCTTGCTATACCCATGCTACCTGTGAAGGCTAGAAAAATGCCTCCAAAATCTGCAGGGACGCCATAAATGGAAGCGAGTGTACTACGGGCAGGAGCAGGCAGATGGAAGAGATCACTGCCCAGGTGCAAGGGAACTTAACATTCGTTCCAATATGTGCTTCATTGAAGTAGAATTACAAACGAACAAAATCAAGTGTGAAATAATTTTTTTCCTTGATCAGTACTTTTTAGATATTTAATTCAGCGAGCATGTATTAAATTAATAGTTTGTCACTTGTAGGATGGCTAGAGAAACTCATTCCTGAGTTTTGACAGTAACAGTAACTATGTGACATCACATATAATCACTTAAAAGGACATTCTGAGCATTTCTTTTATTATTTTTTTATTTAGCAGTATCAACTGTAAAACTGATGTAAGTTTAACGCGTTTACATTAAGATGATTAAATATCCATAGATTCTGAACTTAGGTTACAAAATGCTTTTTGGATGATTCAAATGCAATTATTAGAAGCTATCAGACACGAAACGTTTATTTGTTAATGCTGAGACATCCGCCATTGTGAAAGCAAAAGTAAAACCTGTTTACATGGTGTCCTCCACGGGTCAGCACATCCTGCAACGTTTCCTGAATGTCTAATTTATGTTCTCCATAAACCTAAAATACCGCCGTAGGAAACAGTCATAGAAGAAAAGTTATGGAAATTGCAATGTGTGTTCCAAATAATTAGATCTGTAACTGGTTTAAATTAACGTAACAACCTCCCTTCAATCGTTATATATTACTGTCCGTTTTGGTTCCTTCTTGCTCATTATGCTCTGGCACGTCACATGACTCGAGAGCAATGCTACTGCGCAATCTGTACTCACCCATCTTCGTTTTTGTTCCCGATTCCATGAGGTATTGCACTCGTGTTCTCCACTGACGGAGAGGACCTGAACGATGTGTTGTCACATTTGCTAGTCGTCGCCTAGAGCTTCAGTGCGGCATTGTAGTATTTTCCGCAATCAACAATTCTGTCATCTGTTTGAGAGGTAGAACTGGAACTTAAGATTCAATGCCACAGCTGGGATCTGAACCATAGACCATCCGCTTACCAGGCGGGAGCTCTAGCCATTAAGCTATTGTGACAACCTGCCAGTATGAGCAGGTTTGAAAATTCGGTAAACCGTAAGGAGATTCCAAAGATAGTGCACATGGGTTATATTATTGATACACTCGCATGGACACAGCTGCCAGCGTCTGCTGATGCGCATGTATATACGACGGCTGCGCGGTACCGGTTACGTCATTCATTCTCGGTGTCCAACTAACTGGTAATCGTATGTGACTGCACGCGCTTCTGCGCTCTAGAGATAACATACCCAAATGCTAACTTACAATGCTGTAAGCACTTTAAGTCCGGGGCTTCATATTTTAACCAGCTAGGTATAGGGTAAATCAATGACAATTTTGATTTCACGCTAGCCGTGTGTAGCACAAACATTGGAAAGTTAGAATCAGACTGATACATTTTGAACCATGTATCCTCCGGTCTCCGTCACAGATACTATGTGATAATTTACTACCATATATTTTCTCAGAAACATTTTAGTCATGGCAGATACAAATAACCAATATAACACTAAGCTTCATTCCATACCGAGTGAGATGGACATGCGGTAGTGTGTGTTTGTGTGTGTGTGTGTGTGTGTGTGTGTGTGTGTGTGTGTGTGTGTGTGGTGTGTGTGGTGTGTGTGGTGTGTGTGGGTGTGTGGGTGTGTGGGTGTGTGGGTGTGTGGGTGTGTGGGTGTGTGGGTGTGTGCGTGTGTGCGTGTGTGCGTGTGTGCGTGTGTGCGTGTGTGCGTGTGTGCGTGCGTGCGTGTGTGCGTGCGTGTGTGTGTGTGTGTGTGTGGTTCGTCTTGGTTTCGATTCCCCTTGAGCTGGCCGTGACTTTTCCTGATTGGCAGGGTAATGCTGTAGTGGATGATAATAGACAAGTGGAGTTCAGGTGAGGCAAGTGGTGGCAGAATTTGCTTTCAGGAACTATCTGCCCTGGCATTCGCGTCTGACGGGCCCTCAAGAGACTCCTCTTTGGCGTTCAATGTAATATACGAAGACGTTATAGACCCCGCCTGTGTGCGAGCCTACCAATGCGGAACTGGTCACTTTGCATTTTCCCTTCATCCCTTCATCCTGTAGGTTTCTAGAAGCACAATAGGCCTTCTTGAATGTGCGCGTGAATGCCGAAATTCTGCTCCGTTTCCTTATGAACATAGCCATACCTCACTCAATGCTCCATTTTAGAAATTGTGCTCCACTGTAATGGTAACCGTAAACAACCAGATTTGACTACGCAGTATATCTGCATTTACGCTGGTCCAGGAAGCCCTCATATGCACTGAAAGTCGCAAAACTGCACTTGTTATGAAAAAAGAAAGAAAAAAAATGTAACACAATTTGTGTTTACTAACGGCAAACTACTGGCGTATCCGAAATTCCATCTACTTTTTAAGGTACTAACATCCTCTGAAGCGCACAAACGCATTTCAAATTAATCCAGAATACGTTCATTTCGTGCATCTCCTCGGGTTTTGCACACAGAATTGAGCAAATTATAATTCAACAAGCATATGCAATGTTCCCCCGAATTAGGAAGCACTGCCTGTAGGCATGTATACCGGGAACTACTAGCATACTCTATGCCCATAGAGCTAACGATGCATCGTGTACGCATTTAAAGTCCCTTGTATCGAGGTTTCTGTCAGCTGGAACTGTAGTCGATTCATTAAAGTACTGGACTCGCATGTAATCGTTAACAGGTTGCACATTGTATTTTACCCATGTTAATTAACTCCAGTTTCTCGTTATGGCAAACGATAAGCTTGCACAGTGGATGTGTGATCAAATGAATTCAATAAATATATCTTTAAAAAATTGTACCAGAGACTACACTGTGTTCTCTTTGCATATATATGGGAGTTGGGGGCGTATTTTCGCATCTGCTTCTGTACAATCTATGCAGTTTATTCATCTGTACGATGTAGGAATTCCATTGCACTTCACGTTTCTGTAGATACTTACTGCTACTTGAGCATTTCTTGAGTTTCGTTACGATATCTTGCAACCGTATTTTCAGAAGCTGCACATTAGTGCACATTTTTCTAAGGTTTGTTCCACAAAACTTTGACCCGCAACTCCTAACTGACAAGTGACTGGTTACTTCTCAGTGGCTGCTGTCGTGGAATAGGTTGTTCTGCGATGAAAAATAGTTTCTTAGTTAATTATATAATATATTACGTAGTAGAGTTAATACATCTGTATTGTATGCAAATTCTTACTCACAAGTAGATGGAAGGATACTTCGGTATAAATCTGCCTCACAGGATGAAGAAATCACGTGCATCTATGGTGATTGTGTTTATATGGATTTTATCTAACAGTCTTGTTTTAGATCATTCGAAAGCGTAGTTTAGCCATCATGGGAAAGGGGATGGAAACATTCCGCGGAAGGATACGTGTAAGCGTGACAAGGTTACAAAAATAGGGTTTACAGTATAATGGAACCAAATGATTCAGGACATTTAATTTTCTAACACTGTACCATAGAACCACCCTCAATTGCTGTGTACTTTTATTATTGTTATAGTATTCAAAACAGTAGCGGAAGAGCCCAACAAAAATTTTGAAACAATAGTCAGACACATGCGGTCACGAAAAACGTCAAATTACTTCCAGTAATTCACCATGACATTCAGAGTCGTCTGTCCTTCCTTCTCGCACAAAGTGTGCCTCTCAGCAGATGAACACGCCACCGCTGGCCGCGCCTGTATTTCAACTTTTCTTCTTTGAACTCTGTAAAATCTTACCTTAACCCAGGTCTGGGCCACTGGTGCTCTCTGAGCGCAGTCGGCTCACGGCCTTGCACTGATTCCTGAAGGTAGCTTTAGCTTTTCCGCGAGTTGCCCAAGCCTGGGTTAGTGATAATGCAGAGATACCTTTCCTCAGTTAAACAGTCACTCAATAGGCTAAACATATTCCGAGTGACTGCTGTATTTCCAATTTCATTTATTTTTTTAAAGTTCCTCCCGTATACGTGGATTTTTCTGTACACATGTCCTATAAGCTACCTTAAAAAGCTGACTGTTTAGGCAGGGAAGCGATAGGTCGTTTACCAAGACTGCCAAAATTATTTTTCTTCCGTCAGTTCATTAAGAATGGGGTCAGATTGTCACCCTTAAACATCTCCAATTTTCACTATGATGGAGGTTTTTGTATACAGGCAAGAAGTTTAACATGAGTTTGGAGAACTAGTGTAAGCTGAGATGCAAAAAGCCACGCTAGCTGTAAATACATGCCCTGGAAGCCCACTAGTATTGTCACTTGTTCAAATCGAGACTTCATCACGGCTATTTCAGAGGTGGCGCTTATATACTTCAAAACTAAGTTTACCACATGTCTGAACCACAATCTTGCATTTATTGAGAGTATAAGCTAACTTCCATTTTCTTTTACCAGAAACAAAGTATCGCAGAAGTTCCAATATCGGTATATTCGTAAGTCGTTCGTGAACCATTGCCACTCTTGGCGATTGTTTTAGTTCAGTTTTGACCACTGTTTTAAATAATTGATGCCGTTTGCAAGAAGAAAAAATACATGGTGCTAGTCAAGTGACTATGATTAATAGGGCCAGAGTTCATGAAATTTAACAGCGTATTATCATATCTCTCCCCAAAAATCGAAATCTCGAAGTAGATCTTGGAATTCCTGGAATTCCTGTCGAAGGAAATACGATTTTGTAAACGCCTCAACATAGACACACAACATCCCAACTAATGATACATTCTTTTACGATTACCAGAGGTCATTCAGGCACCGACTCGTGAACGGGAGATCTGCGGTTCAAAACCCGCCAGGACCGTCCTCCCTGACAGACGTGTTTTCAGGTTTGCCTCAGTCCTGATAACTGGCAAATGCCGGGGATCTAAAACGTATGTCTGTAACCTTTCATTCCCCAATTTACTTACCTGATTATAATTCCATTTCATATATCAGTATCCTGTGATCCCGTATGGATTAAGAAGGGCATTTATCACTACCAAATCCATTTACAGAGTAACGCTCCAACAAAGCATAGAACTTGTGATCGTAAATTTAACTGCTTAATATTGCGCAATTCATTGTTTTTATACACTTCAGTGTAGTCTTGGCACAAAGTGCGTACAAGAACATCTCTAAGGGTATAGTTAACTTTGTACTCCAGGAACACCTGCCTGTTAGATTACCTTGAGCATGTTGCGATACCATGCCTGCCCATTTCCGATCGATTCCATTAGGGATCCGTAGTGCACTCAGTTTCATGCATAAATTACAAGAGCTTAGATTCACTGGTAGTGAAATGTAAAAGGACGTAGAAACTTTAATGGATCCCAAACTGAAAGCAAGAAGACAACAAGCCATAGACTTTAAATTCTCATCTAAGATTGGGCACCTCTCAGTTTCAGCACACCATTCTTCACACTCTTGAGCATCTTGTTTTTATGTATACCTAACATCTGTAAGACAACGCAGGTCATTAGGACCAAGAGACGAAATACTTCTCGAACTAGAACTACATGGGAAGATGTGCTTAGAAAGTTTTGCATTTGTCCTCAGTGTCCAATAAACGCCGTTTTCAGAATTTGCAGACCCCAGTTACGCACTCAAGTGATTTTGGAAACATCCTGCTGAATTAGCAATGCAGGAATAAAGTTTCGAGTCTTTCCATCAGAAGTTTGAGGTACATTGACAAAGAAAAATCTTGACTGCTTAACCAATTTCCTTTTAGTTGTTTTCCTTGGGAACGTTAAAAGATAAACACACATTTAACTAAAAAGGAATGTTTTGGGACTAGTAACATTTCATGACCCGCAACAGTCGCATTTCCGTTGGTCTTTGTAACTAACACACATTTTAGGTAAGGAGATATATCAGCACACTGCATGTGATATTGACGTCCTAGAACGTGAGCTGTTGCTGCTCTTATGCCTAATTTACAGCACATCAAGATGAGAAAATACGTGGATTGTAAAAGCGTAATGGAAGATTATGGAGGATAGACAAACACGTTGGTCTTCATGGAAATAAGGTATATCTAAATATTAATTTGAAGCCATGTCTGCGGAAAATCCAAAGATCTCCATTTCACAGTTGAATGTTTTCTGTGAATTTCGGGGTTACAGCGTAACTAAATAATGCTAACAGAAAACAACAGTTTAAGAAGCACTACTTGACTGAAATGTTTTGAGTCAGCACTGTTTGAGCTAGCTCTTAACTAGTTTGGCCTTCGCTTAATCTCGTTTCTCAGCTTCATGCATAGTTTAGCTGAAACAAAGTAGATCACGGGGAAGGTCGAGCCCGATAACACGTCCTGCCTTCTTTCTCTTGTTGTTACTTTCTTTCCTTCCTAACTCTTAACAGACTGCGCTAAACTCTAATGTTGAGGAATTTTGGACGCACAGATCCTGGGTGATGTAATGCATTGAACTCTCGATGTCGCCATTTCATTAAATACTATGAATATGAACTGCAATACCTGTGACGGAAATTTTTCTCACTCGGATATATGCGTTATCTTCGAAAATTCGGGAAGTACATTCTTGCTCTCACACATCATTTAGGGCCAAAAATATTCAACCTCTCTTACATGCTTAAGAAGTAATGTAGGATAGCGCTGATCATACCCAACCTGAGGGCGTTAGAATGACCTTTACGCGTTTAAGTGGCACCAAATTCCTGTCACGAGCGGAGCAGGTATGTTCCCAAGAGGAGCGTGAGGTTTGTCCTTTTCATACTTCCAGAGTGGTACATCAACGCCAATCAGGAAACGTCCAGAAAATAGTTAAACAGTGTTGTTTTCATCTACACCCAATTGTATGGCCATACTGCATAATTTGTTACTACCGTTTTTACAACCCCCTCGGCATTTTGATCAGCAGCACTGTTTTACAGACCTGGAGTACAAACAACAAAGACAGAACAGCTTAATGTGCAGAGGCCGGGCACATTAATATTATCCTTTGAACGTAGCAGCATATCTTATAGTAGAGTAATAGAGAGCAGCACAATAGATCACAGGTACAATGCACAGTCTGGAAGAAACTTAAGTGTCGGAGTCTTTGGAACTAGAGGTAGAATTAAATAACGTATACATATGAGGCAGGCGGTTCTTGAAGTATGTTGGCCGGCGTGTTCCAAAGACTAAATGCTACTTCACTGCTCCAGGAACCCCTTCCTATAGGCGGAAGATAAATTGGCTTTCTGTTTGGCGAATTAACTGCTGTATCTATAGGGAGAAAGCCCAGTTCCTGGCATAGCTTATTGTTTCGCAAAAACCAGCGAGCATTGAGAGAAAGCCGCATCACTTTAGATGCACAGTAAGGCTTCATAATTTCGGATAAACTTGCATGTAGCTCCTACCTCCGCACTATTACTATATCTGTCTATAGAGCTACCGTTTCATGTAACAAATTCAGGAGGCTTACATAGCGCAATAATTAGGAGCCCGGGAAGGTGGAGAAGCCAGTAACATAATATCCAAAACAAAATACTAAACTATCTCTTTTATCCCCCGTTTCACAAAGAAACTGAGAAACGAGGTACTAAAGAGAAACACTCGTCACTTTAAATTTTGTTCGTACTTCAAGAGTAGCTAATTGAGGTGATTTATTTCTGAATCAGAAACAATTTAGGTCCAAGCTTATTTTTAGGGCCGTTCTCGAGCGCTGAAGTTTTGAATAGTTGACTTTGAAGAGATTGACAACATAAGAGACTGAAAGGCTAACACTGGTGAGCGACTCCATGCTGATAAATCCAACAAGCTGTAAGAGATCTGCACATGAGAGTTTATACAGGAAGTAGTAAATTTGAAATAGAACCCTTAGCTTAAAATCTTATGTTGTTAGTGTTGAAATTACTAGTTACTCAGTGATGGATAAACACGCTTACCCTATATATACGATACAATATAATATAGATCAGTTACGTGAACAACCGCTATCAGTGATTTTAGTTCCTGAAGAAATGGGGGACAGGCATTATTAAAATGGTTTAAATAAACCAGAATGCTGCAACATAATTTGATTTAAGGATATTATTGTTTTGCGCGAACAAATAAACTGTCACTTTCAGTACACAAGTACAATTTGTAACTCCTGTTTGTATAGGCTTTGACTTAATGTCTTGTGCAGCGCACTGTATAATTCTGCCCACAAAACTCCACGTAGATCAAAAACGTTTACATTAGCTTCAGTAATAATTTATCACTTCGATGGAGCGGATTCCGGTTTCATCAATTGATTGGCTGTCGCTTTGGAAACAGCAGAACATGTAAGTTCACCAGTTCCGGATCAGTGCAGGACTTTACTGTAATTCGGAGGGTGTTACAGTATCTGACGTCATCTGTAAATGGCAAAGAAGAAGACGGTCCGTTTGCAGGGTCACGTTGAGCCCTTACATCACTAAAGATCCCCCATGGTGATTACAGAGACTGATTCCTTGCGCCAACATAGCTGAGTTGGTCTGTTAATCCAAGTTTAATCCTTGACCTTTCACGGTGGTGCTTGAGATACGAATGAGCCTTTGCATGTATTGCGTTTTGTTCTAGGCATTCAACAGCCTTGTAGACCTGTAGCACTTTTCCTAATATTGTAAAATTATGCATGTGCTGTGTTCATTAATTTAATGCTTGTGAGAACGATCAGTATTTGAGGGTACTCAGTGGCGAAATTGCTAATTTTGACGGGTTTGCAAATATTTAGCTGAAATTTGTATTCCATATTTCAAAGTAATCATGGCATGACATTTATTCTCATATTACTGTGTGTTTAACTTTCGAAGAAAGTAATTTTAAAAAACACAAAAATCAAATCATACATCAAACACCGCAAGTGATAAAAGTTTGGAAAGTTAACTATAAAAGGTTGCATATAATTCCTGAAATGCAGTTCTTTACAATCAAATACAAAATATTAGGTGACGCACACCCTTCCTTGAACGAAATGTAACATTTAACCTTCTTAAAATCAATAATTCACTAAATTATTCATAACTTAATCCTGGAATACAATTCTTTGCAACCAAAGAGTAAATTATCTAACACATAACCTGTGTAACGTACTAAAAATCAATCATGCATGAAGTTATTAAAATCCTAACTTCAAGTGTACACTTCAAATCAAGAAGAGGCCCTTTATATACATATAATCAACTTTATAGAGCGAATAATGAAAATACGAGTCACTGAACAAAACTTGCATCATAAGGACTAAATGACACACGTTTAAGAAGCTAAAAATACAACAAAATCAAATTTTAAAGGTTTACTTGCCGTTTCCAAAAACATATGCATGTCGATTTAAATGCAGCATTAGAATCCTGATTCTACGGTGTTTGAGGATACTTTCCATGACTATACCACTTCTACGCCGTGTAACTGAATACTGATCAATGATGTTTAGCAACATCTGATATATTGACCAATCACCGTCGTTTATCTTACATATTCTTGCAAACATGCGAATTTATAGAACTAAACGCCAGCTCGTTACTAAACATTCTATTTGCAAATGTTTAGAACCTAAACTTATATTTTGCTGGGAAATTTGGTAACTGCAACGCCTATAAATTCCCCTGTAGATGTCACAATTTGCTCCGCTTGAGTCACGAAAATTTGTCAATTGCTTCACTACTACGTTCAACAAACAACAAATAGCGTATTACCACAAAGCATAAATTCTTAACCACTTTAAGTAGGTCTAAACCTCTAACTTGCACTAGTATTTACATTTACTAATTTCCAGAATACAATCCTCTGAACCAGCCGTTACACGTTTCATGCAGAGTTACAGTCGCTTAAAGGCATTAAAGTAACATAATTCCCATTTTCGTTGCGCTGTTAACAGAAAGTAACACATTTTAATGAGCTAATAATTCCAGTCGCAAGATTTCTACTCCTCGCAACAGCAATTAAATGACCTGAAACGCCAGCTGTTGACTGCGAAATTAGCACCAGTGGCTCTAGTCACTCCGGCAACAGCTCCGACCTTATGTTCAAAAGAACCACCGCGAGATAACTTCCCATTAGAAACCTTCACACTTCAATAACCGGAACGTTTCATAACTTGTGCCTTCGCATTCACTTGTTCAGACTCGTGAAGCGAAAACATTGCAGACAGTAGACGAGTAAGCTAAACAATGCAGCCTTTCAAGGACGATATAGGTGGCAAAATGGTTCACATCGTATTCTGGAGAACCACATGTAGCTACAGATACACAAGCTATTAATGAACAAAACCGAAATACTTAAGGTAAAAGCATTTTTAAAACTATTATTAAAATAGTGACTTTAAAAATAAATAAATAAAAAATAAATGTCGGTCTCTCTACCTGATTCATTTAAAAATTGTTAAGCGAGTCCAACTCGAAGTGATTCCGTGATATGAATGCCAGTAGTATCGCATTCACAAATTTCTTCAGAACTTAAATTATTATTTTCCAAATTGCAAGAATCATGTTGCGTACATTTAATCGGTTTTAAAATCCTTCATTTCGAAATAAACATTTCATATATAATTTGTAAAACTTATCACAGAATTCCAAGTCAGTTATATCCTACCTTTAAAAGGTGATATTAAGACATTTGACAACTTAAGACAATTTATGTAATGTCACTTTGGACCTACTTAGTCCAAAATGTGTTACTAAAACTTGCTATTGAATAATTACTTTAAGTCAAATATGCTCATCTGCAAAGCGTTAAGTACAGCTTGAGTTTCTTTAGCTGCCATTAATAGAAAAATCAAACTTGAAAAAGCGTTACATAGTTTAGATTTATTACACTGACAAGAGTTTGGAGCCAAGAAGACGTATAATTAACACTGTTTTCGTAATTTTTAGTAATTTTGGTTTGTTAACTATATATAGAAAGGTTTCAAAATTGTATATCTATAGTTGGTATGGTTTGCTGAAAGAAGGGAGCTAATGTATTCCATTTTGGGGTAACTGGGTACAATGTTCCCTGTTCTCTCTAACTATGAGAGAAAATAATTAACTTTCATTAAAAGTGTGTAAAATACAACAAAACGGTGATGTATAGGTTAAGATGCGTGGTTCCCATAAATAATATCTGAAGCAATCACAGGTTCCCAAGTTAGCACTCAGGAGGCAGAAGGCAGCTATTAGGGCCATTTTGAGTAGTAGTTATGTAGATTACATCACGGTGAATGGTACAGCGATTATTGGGATAAGGATAGAAGCTGGTGCAAGAGCAATTGGCGGAATGAATGGCAAGGGAACATGGAACACCTGGACGTAACCTGTTGCCACAAATCCCACTTAACGCCCTGCGGGATCGAACCCAGTTCTCATCACTGGAAAGCACACTCTCTGCACGACATCGGAATGCTTTATTCCTCCTTTCCTTTGTTTCTTTACATTTTCTGCAGCTCTTTCTGTCTCTAGATGGATCCATTTCCTTCATTTTGTAAGTTCCATTTCCGTCGACACGATGATTTTTATGCTGTTGCTGCAATCTGGAGCAATCTAATTATTAGGTTTTTGCCATTTTCCGCTGAACACATATATACATCAATGGAAATCCACCATTTTGTACTTTTATTTTTTAATTCTTTTTAGGAGGACGTTGCAGGAAATTAAGAGCAGCAAATGTGTAGAATATACTTCATTCTTTCCCAGGCTCCGTTATGCAAATATACTTCCCTATGCTCGATGGTTTAGAGCGGGTTGAAACAGAGAGACTTCCGTGGATGTGCTCAGAATTTCCATGTTGTAACGCCCACTCTTTCCAGCAGTATCTCTTTTATGTGCACTAAAACGAACTGTGCGAAATAGAACATTGTAGTCCTGGTGAAGATACAGCAGTTAATAGAGGTGCAGCTGTTCACAAAATATGTACACGTGGATATTTCGCTCAACACAAGGTGCCTTATAAAATACGAAAGTTAATTCTACCATCGCCCCAAAAATTCGATATTAGTATTCGGGCAGATATTTTGTGAACATCTCAAGATTGAAAAGTGAGGTACTGAAAACAGTGACATTTAAAATTCCTAATTAGAATCCCACCATCCGGCTGTATTCCGTAAGAATGTTGAGTAAACTGATACTTATGGTAATTATGTATTGACATAGAACAAATAATATTAAATACATTAATGTTTGCTGGTGATGCAGTTTTAATTTTGATGTGAAGAACAAACTGGAAAATGCAATGTAGAAATTAAATAAAATTAATGAAGTATGTAGTATGAAAATTTCAAGTAAAAAAATTATTCAATGCATTCCATGGCAAATACCTAGTAAGAACGAAACTTTAATTGAGAATAATATTACTGAGCAAGTGTCACATTTTAAGTACCTTGGCTGCGATTTAAGTTATGAAGCAGGTCAATATATAAATCAGGAAATTAGCAAGTTTCAAGCAATAAATGGCAAAATTAAAAGAACACTAAAAGGTAAAGCAAGAAGGGAAACACAATTAAAATTGTAATCTGTCAAGGCACTCCCTGTCTTGCTACAGAGTAGCGAGACACGGACATTAAGCAGTAATGATTTAAGTAAAATACAAGCAGCAGAAATGAGTTTCCTAGAATCTGTCAAAGGATGTACAAGAGAAGGCCAATTTAGAATGAAGATATTGGAAACGAATTACATGCTGATTCTGTTTAAAAAGCTTAATAAAATATAGATAAAATAAGCTCCAACACTTAGAATGAATGATTCCAGTGAGAATCCCCAAACAAATAATGGGATATAAACCAAGAGGACGAAGGCCAATAGGACGACCTAGGAAACGCTGGATCGACGTGAGACCAGGACAGACAATAGTCTAATCCAGATTGTAGAAGAAGAAGAAAAAGGAACCTACCTGCTATTTAACTACGCATGTTTAACTTTAGCTTTTTCTGATATGGGTTTTCCCTGAACATTAATAATAATCTATAAGAATCACTGAATAAGTGTTACAAATAACTGAAACGCTTTTCAAAATTGAGAAATACTTATTTTACGCAACTTTCCTTCTCTTTCCAGAACATCTTCCAATACAACCTGTACAAATATACCGGGTATTTATGAAAGACGCAATTAGCAGCCTGTGCTTCCCAAGGAGGTTCTCTGCGAATCCCCTAGTGCAGTAGCTGGGTACCGGCCTGCAGTTTCTCCCCTAGGTAAAGCATGCTAACGATGCGAAACAATACAAACACATTACGATTACACTTCCTTGTACTCTAAATTATGTCCTCCGTCTATACAAGCCTTACGTTGTATTGCTTATTATAGCCATGGACAAAATATACATTTATTTTAAATAATTTTAAATCTTTGGAAATCTAGAAGTAAACTATTTCACTAGTTGTACTTTATAAAATACTTGGTTCAATTCTCTTAGCTTGACCAGTGTAATAGTGCTAATTTAAGGCAATTTACCTATAAAAATCCAAAATCCACAGTTTTCTTCTGATTACTTCCACTTGTTTATCCTATACTCAGAACATAAAACATACAGTGGACACAATATTTTAAGCAGCTGTGTCAAACCTTTGTTAAGATATTAATTTATTGATGTATAATTAATAATCGTTGGATGTGGCAATATGAAATACTCCTTAGACACTAAGATTTATCGTGTCGCTTTCAAATGTTTAATATGAGCTTAATATACAACCACAACTAAACTGTAGATCAGATATATCTGAATTAATTCGTTTAAGAGAAACTATTTTTGCAGGTATTTTATTACATTTTTCAAGTTTTTCTACGTGATTTATGGAAAATAATTAATTTTGCTGAACTATTTACTATGTTAACTAGTGCACAACAATTTTTAAATCTATAATTCCTGAAAATACTTAGAGGATTTCAAACTAATAACTCAAATTTTGGTCCAAGGAACAGTCTGAATAGAGAAAAGCGTTGGAGAAGAAAAAAGAAAAGAAAAAAAAAACTGAATAAATGGAGTTTATAGTTTAACGTGGTGCTTTGTCCAAATTAAATTATTTTTTGTGGCTTTTAGACTGCTCATATGAAGAATGAACTATGTGGTGTGGAAACCCAAACTGTAATTAGAAAAGCTCAAAAACAAAATATCGAAAATGTTTGCACTTTTTTACAAAATTTAGCGGATACAATGTTTTAGGCTTATATTTACGTACATTTCCCCCCATATTTATTTGGTTCCTAAGAATGGCATATCTTTAGCTAAATAAGCACACAAATATTAAGATCTAAATAGATTGCCATATTTCGGAGGTGAAACCTCAAATTAAAAAGAATTGCGTAAGTAGGGTCAGAAGATTTCTTCAAAGAAACGGAACTCAAATAAGATTTGTGCAGGGATAATTATTTAGATTGAGACAAGTTTGTCCTCAGAATTATGAATCAGAGCTCTCCTCACTCAGTAGTACCCTTTGCAACAAAATATCAATCTGACGCAAGTACAACTTCCTCTGATTAACTACCTTTGATTATAATTACTGTTCCGTCTCATCTTTTTACGGTAGATGAGCAACTTGTAAACTTCCACGTCTGTCTCTGGCAACATTACTTTGGGAAAACATTCAGCTCCTTGTGCACATACAAATGATGTGTTTGTTTACATCTGAGACATTAAAATCACCTCATTTCTATGCTAACTCATTTACGTGTACTTTCTTGCAGAAACAAGAACATACAGGCAAATCCTTTTGGGAAATTTCGGAATAACTCTTCGATATATGAACAGATAGAATTTCTTTGATATAAAAAAGCGCTATGTAGCATAGTGTACAATATTTCATGCTTTCTCCACCACTTACTCTACCTTCTCTACTTTCTCCACCTTAACAGGAGGTATTGTATTGGACCCAAAAATCTGTTGCTGTAGATTTACGTTTTGAGGTCCCTGAACACGAAGCAATTTTAGAAGACGTTGTACGTGTGTTCGAGAGAGAGAGAGAAAGAGAGAGAGAGAGAGAGAGAGAGAGAGATAAAGACAAGAGTTATATTAAAATAAGTCGGATACACGACAAATTTTACACTTCAGCCAGATATTCAAGGCTGCCAGGTGAACCCTTCAAGAAAAGTTCTACACTAAAAACAGTTCTGTATAGACAAACTGCCCATGCTTTATTTCCTCAATATATGTCTGTTCTCCTGTACTTCTTGTGAAAACATCTTAATTATCATTTAACTATATTGAAGTGGTTTGGACATTGAATTTCGTTCTGGTTTCACGTGTTGCTGGCTGTGGTGCACCAAACTTGTAATATACGCCATGGAATATTACTGGGATTTCGTTTCCAGATATCTAAACGATGGCTACAAATGCATTCACAGCTTATATCCGTGCTGCATATTTTGTCGCGCTGATGATGCGATTTGGAGGCAAATGAGCTTTTTAATTTGCTTTGCTTTAGTTCCCATGACAGGCTAATTAAGCCCTGTCTTTCGCACATCACGGCTATCTGAAGAGTGTGCAATAGCATCAAATGTAAATTACGATTTTGTAAGGCTGCGCTGTAATTTCATAGCCTTTCATGTACGCTTTCTCTTTGTACATTGCTGCAACGCTATGCTTCGTTTTTCTCTCTCCACGATACACAGAAATATAAAATTCCACAATGGACAGAACCACACATGTAAAACAGAGACAGCAGGTTTTGTAGGACGAAGCTGTGGCCAATTTTTGAACCAAACCGTAGTAAGACATCCAAGAATGTTACCACTTTCTATCTTTGTTTTAACCTAAGGTTCTGAGTTCCCATTCTCTTATTATAACGCATTACTGACTCGCAAGACAATGCAGCTGCAACTCGTCTTACCAAACAGTCCTATTTGGCCAAGATGTGGTTTTAAGAAAACCAGAATGGTTAAGCTGATCAACTTTGACATATTGAATTTATTATGAAAAATACTGTGATCTTTTCTAATTTAGAGTTTATTAATTGCTGGAGGTATTTAACGGTTTTTTATGGAAATTCTCACTATCCCATGCAAAAATTACTTATCTACAAAAATTTCAGGATTAGAAAAGGTATTGTAACAGAATGACAAAATTAGTCCGGTTACTTTTCCATCACATGATTGTCTTATGAAATTTCATGACAAATACACAGTTTTCTCCTTGTCGTCAACACAGTCTACAGTATTTCGTGCCATCACAACACAAAACGTTTACTTCTCGTAACCTTATTTCAGTCCTTTCAGTGTCTTTCTTCACTTGCTCTGTTTCTCATACACTATGACGATGTAACCGCTCGACGCTCGTTAGATCTTTGCGACGACACACAACCACAGCTGTCTCGCATTCACAACACACTGATCGGCTCATGTCTGTGACAGTAACTCGCTCACTGCTGTTTCCTGGCCTCCTTATATGGTGGGGATGATGTCACACTGGCCTTTCGCGAACTCCTTCAAACACGCCGGCGGTGACGTAACCAGATCTTTCTGGAAAGCACCGGAGAAAACTCCTTTTGTGAAGCCGCTTCGATTGTTGTTAGTCACGTGTTCGCTCATGTGAGAAGTGTAAGGAAACTTAGCCCCGTCCGTCCTTTGATGTGCACCGAGCCCGACGTCACTGTATGTTCAAAATAAAGTATTGTAAGTAAAGGAACTGAGGATCGCATAAGCTTAGTTATGGTGCTGCCAGCGTCAACTTGAAGATACACTTCAATTACATGATCTTGTTTATTATCTTAATGTGGTACAGACATTTCCACATCATTGGCACTGTAATAAATAACACAGCGGCACATAAAGGATTAGCGCGTTCTTTGGAAAATCCCACGACTGGCTTGAATTATTTTTGCTACATCCATTATGCGTTGAATCAAGACGCGTTCATTTTCAACTGGTTGGTCGTAGCACACCAGAGGAAAAAATATCAAAGGCGGCCGTGTAACTGGGCCACCACAATCACACCACCTCGCGCCAAATGTTTTGTGCTTAAATATTACTGTAAAGTACATTATAAAAGCGTTTTACGATGATAACACACGCTATGGTGGCAACTCTAAATAGTCCATTTTTTCTTCTATTGCCCTTCTTCTTGAGTAGCGCTAAAGTGCAAATCAGGCATTGGTTTCTTCAGAATTTGATTTCATTCTTCCCTACTTATGGCGTCCTTTTGCAAACTACTACTCTCCAGCATACTTCTCCCATTTTTTCTCACTTCGCCCAACCATCTGTCTCTTGGTCTACCCACTGATCTGTTACCATACATTTTTCCTTTAATGACTATGGATAGGCACATCTTATTCGTTCGCCTTAGCACATGATCTCCCCTCTGCAACTTTATTGATGTAACTACTGTTGTTATGGCAGGCTCTCTATATATTTCATTTATTTCACTGATCCATGTGATACTACATAACCCATATTCATTCACTGAACAAAAATTTCTCCTCAACGTATTTTTAAAGGCATTGAAGTTCTTTTTCTCTTACTATCCATATTTCGCAATCATAGTGTTATTATTCTCATTGTGACAAAATGTTAACTTAACAAATCCCACTCCTGACACCAGAGTGACAAAATGACAAAATCCAGCCCAATTAATTTTTCTATACTTTATTCTCATCCAAAACTTTTGCACAAGTACACAGTTCTGATTACCAGAATGGACATACTGCACTACGACTTTCTTTCATTGGTGGGCAAACTGCACACTGAATGTCTGATCGAAGTTTATTGAACAATTACTGATAGAAAGACTGTCTTCAGGAAAGTAACAATAAGTATACAGGTAGCTACCTACTATATAAAGTATGTGCTGCACTCTAAATGTGAAATTTGTAAATTAGTGGACACACCTACTGCACTTTTATTTTCTACTCCAGTGAAAAAATATTAACATGGGACTTTCCAAGAATGTCCTACCATTTTTACAGCATTTTCCGTTTAACAGCCAAACATGATTTCTCTACGCGAAAGTGGAGAAAACCGAGATATTTTATACGCAATTTTGGCGTTATTGCCACAAATAGAAACACGAACATCGTGCTGAAATTACATTTTCTGAGGCTTCACGACTTTAATGATAGTTGCAACACTAGAAACAGACTGAAATACACAACAAAGTGCATTCCTTTGACCTGTTTGCTACCAAACAGTTTTAGTACAAACATATCGTGAATTGTTCATTACGGCCATGCCTCTGAATTTGCATAACAGCATTTCCGTTTGCATGTGTCTACCTGCTTGTCACATGAAGGAAGCAGCATCCTACTCACAAATGCCTCAAAGTAAAGTTATTTGTCAGCCTAAGCCAAGCCATTCCGCCACTTTCTTTCCTAACTGAAGCTTCAATTCAAATTTACAGCAGAATAAACCTTCACCATGCAGAATCATTTGAATTTTACTGATTCATTTGTGATTGCATCTTTCACTTTTTTGCATGAATGAACTTTGTTGTAATACCAACGTTGGCTCGATTAAAATGACTAAGTATCCACCCCGTTCGTAATGCACGGTAATAAAAACTGAGTATTAGCATTCCCGAAAGTACTCACAAACATTGAAGAAAGCAGGCACTTAGGCACACGAGGAGGACCGATTTTGCGCACAGATGAGTGGAAGACACACACAACCTGATATATTAATACCAGTACATCGATCCGTTGCTCATTGTCAGGATGGTTTCTCCCTTCTCAGCATTCTGAGAGGTAAGCCTGTGTTGACTTTTTGGTTATTTTTCAATGTTTATGAAGAGCTGATGCCTTGCAGTGCCTTTTATGTTCTGCACGGAGAATTTTTCAGCGGATGCGCAAACCCTCCTCCTTCTATGCTTAAAAGAAGCGATGAGTATGAAGCTTCCGTTTGAATTATATTGAATCTTGCACAGAATAAATAAAAATTAACAGATAGTGGCCGCGGCAGTGTTTATAAGAAAATGGGAGTAATAACTCAGGCTCATTTTCCATGGCTGTGGAAACCAGCCTTGTGGTTCCTTTCCAGTACCAGCAGAAAATGTTAACAGTTAATTCAGCAGTCATTCAATACATGCCGTAAAACACGACATTCAGATTCCTGAATACATTTCGTGGCAGACTTAACTTCGGGATCCAGACAGAAAATTTTAATACTATGACAATACTACCTAATGTTGTCTATAAATAATAGCGTCTTCTAAGGATGCGACACCATTCCTTATACCTACCTATCTAAAGAAGTTTCACTATATTTGATTTTCTCAAAATGGCTAATTAAAATACATGTGTAAGACATGTGAATGATAAATGGTATGTGCAGGTATTACGAATTTTCTAGAAATAGCATTTTAAGTCCAGTGGTAAACGTTCTGGCTTCTCTACACAGCTCCCGGGGGGGGGGGGGGGGGTTCATATTAAGGCGCCGTTAATTTCTTGTGGTGTTAGATTAGAAATATTCTTTGTTACTGATTCGAATTTTCAAATACTTAGGCATAGTTTTCTCAAATGGGAAGTCCTGTTTTTCCTTCGTAGTCATGCAAAGAGCATGGAACGGATGAGCGGTGGACTGACAAATGCCTTTAAAATAGATATAGGGCTGAAACAGGGCGACGGTTTGGCACCAGTTCTCTTCAATTTAGTTTTACAATGGGTGGTACAACAAACTAAGGTAGATCTGAAAAACACAGTTATATAATAGCACCCAGATTGTTGGATATGCGGATGATCTTGGCATAATTGGTAGATCCATTAAAGCAAGAGGAAGTATTCAAAGATTTGGAAGGGGGAGCGGAAAAAGTCGGACTTCAGATTAACGTAGAGAAAACAAAATTGATGACACAAACTAGGAAACATGGAAGCAGCACACCTCCGCCTGACTCTGAGTTAAGTAAGTTTGGGAAAGTAGACAATTTTAAATACCTAGGCAGCATAATAACAAGTGACAATAATGAGTTAATATAGATACATGCCCGGATCAGTACTGCAAACAAGGCATATTTTGCACTGGGGAAAGTAATGAAATCTAACAATGTATACCAGAAAACTAAAATTAAAATATATCAAACTATAATCAGGAGCATTGTGAGTTATGGATATGAAACATGGACTATATCAAAGAGAACTTAAATAATGCTTGGAGTATTTGAACGAAAGGTACTCAGAAGGATCTTTGGAGCAGTACTAGATAATACAGTGTGGAGAAGCAGATATAACTATGAGCTGTGCGAGAAATATAAAAGTGCAGACCTGGTAATGGAGGAACATCCAATACCAAAGAGGGTTATGAAAGGGAAGATATATGGCAGGCGACCAGTTGGAAGACCTAGGAACAGATGAATAGACGCCGTGAACTCTGATTCTAGGTTTTTTTTTTTTTTTTTTTTTTTTTTTTCCCGATACTGCAGCATGGAAAACACTAGCTTTGGACAGAGAAGAATGGAGGAAAAGGATAAAGGAGCCTAAGGCCCAACATTGGGCTGTAACGCCATTGTAGAAGTAGAAGAAGAAGAAGAAGATTGTGGAGCAACAAAACCAATAAATATGGTAGTCCACAGAATCATCAGTGAGTGAAATGGAGTATATTCCATTTCAAGCCCTGGCTACCGAGAAGGATGGCTCAGGTGGCAATGTCTGTGACCCACCTCCGAACTACCTGTCCCTCCATTTCGTTACACAAATCATTTCATTTCATGCTTCATCCCCTTAAGACTTCTTTCAGGGTGGGAAGCGTCGGCGAGCGTCGCGACAGCAGCACGCAGGGAGAACAAATGCACTCTGGAAATCTCATCCCCCGGATTGGAAGGCAAGCCACTGGTTTCCGGGCCCCCCATGAGAAGGTACAAGCCCAAAGGGGGAGGCTAAGCCAGCCTCCACCGGGCTGCTTCTAACTGGGAAAATGTACGGACTCTGACACCTGCTCTGCCGTGGCAATGTTCCGGCGGCCCTTAGGTTCCACTCGTCTCATCCATTCTCCTGGGGGCGGTGCCCCGTCAGGGGCATAGGCACAAAAGATCGCCTTTTGGTCGAGGTGTGAAGTCTCCCTCCGCAAGTTGTCATTAAAGCTTTGACTTTAAATGCAGTTTGGAACTGCATTTTTATAATTAATTATCTATTTGATGCTACATATTTCATTACACTTTTAAGTACGTATTTCTCAATTTTATATAACATAAAAATTTGGGCTTTAACGACTACTCGATTCCGTATTGTAGTACGGGTCTTAACCTTTGTTACCTTTAGGGGTTACCCTACTGTGTAATTTATTTTCTTCTTGAATTCAAGGGGCTGTGGTATCAAAACTTCAACCGCACCGTTGATTGATTATGATTTACTTGTACCTCCTCCTTTGAAGACCTACTGTTTCTAATTTCATGCACGTCACAGTTGCACGATAGGGTACGAGCAATTAACATCACACATGTTATGAATAAACATGAAGTATGTCGCGCGTGTGATCATGTGAGAGTCGCTTAATGCCATCCCACTTCCCGATCAGACTTTGAAGTCCCCGCTCACGAACATGCCCAGTGTTTAGATACAGTACCTTATTTCTGTGTATGATAACGGGTGCCTCAATAACGTGATATGGGAAGAAGCCGCCGCAAAGAGAACCAGAACACTTGAAGTCCACAGGCACATTATTCTGCTGCGTTCATTCAGTTATTTGCCGCTTTAAACAACTTGAGAAACACCAGAACATGTAAATGTTAATATAGTTTGTTTTTCCTGTGCATTAAAAATTTGAAATCCCTCTCCACTAACATGGAGAACCTTCCAAATTGGAACTTTATAGTTTCTTGAGTCACTGCGTTAAGCTCAAACGTGCATCCTTTTAAAGGTTGACTTTTCCTTCTCTGCAAAAGGAAACGGGGTAGTTTCAGACAACAGCTATTTTCTTCATAATATCAGTCCATTGTACTAGACATGGTGTGTGCATGTTGTCATAGGACATCGGTAATTAATTACACGGCTGCCTTTGTAACTCTTTGCAGAATACGTGGTTGACACAGGAGTTTCCTCTCACGGTATATAATTCCACGTTACCATGCTGGCGAACCCCTTTTGAACACGAGGCCGACGGTCAATAACTAATCATTTGCCGCCATCGCTCGAGACACCCTGCACAGACGCTTCAGCTCTCTGGCAAACACTTTCTATTGCTGCAGGGAACATTGGTGCATTTCAGCAATAAATTTTGTCAATCAAGCCTAACGGTCTCGGCAAACACGGAAACTGCTGTTGCTTTAAAGTGGCATCTAAAATCCAGGCGTCAGTCTTACTGTACTTCAATGTACTACTATTAAAGATAAAACTCTGTAATGGAAGTATGAGTTTGTTATTTCCTTTATCATTGGATTGATGTTATTTTTAAGGATCCTATTTAACAAATATCTCAGAAAAAGCCAAGACATCACAAAGCATACCGTAGCGACGAACCTCGATATATCACTGTGGCCCTATGATTAACTATGATAATACTTCAGAGCCAAACGGTTTAGTGGTTACAAAAAAAAAAAAAAAAAAAAAAAAAAAAAAAAAAAAAAAAAAAAAAAAAAAAAAAAAACAATTTCAGTAGTCATGAACGCTGATGTGCGCAACATGTCGTTAGGTCTCAAGAACTTTCGAGTCCTTTATTTCATAACAGCCACACTAGGGATACCATTCAACGTAGAGCCATTGCCATCGATGGTAGCTCGGTTTAAACAAAACAAAGGCTGGTTTGAAGTTCTCAATATAGAAAGGTGAAATACATGGCTCGATGTGCCTTACAATGATGGTTAAACTGCAGTGGAGGAGGCAATAATAAGCTTAGGTTTTGGAGACGGGTTTATTATTTAAGGCGTGACATCAACTACTAATTTTAAAAGATGCAGGATGTATTACACATTTACGTTCGACCGCTGAGTCCCATAGTTCTCCCCACACTGGGGGTGTCATTCACGAAATTCATTAAAAAAAAAAATCTTTTCAATTGGCTGCACCAATTATGAGTTGCTGCCTTAGATGACTTCTTCACCAAATGCATTTTCAAGCTGATCTTCACATTGTTTAAGCATTAATGACGATTTAAAATAGTAAAAAGTTAATAGCCCGAAATCTTCTCCAATCGAATGAATTTTGGGGGGTAAAAAAATCTTTGAATGAACATAATTAACAAGCTATTAGAGCAAATCGAAAAAAGTACAAGGCAACTAACTCGCAAAGTATTAGAAAGCAGCTGTTAAATGTTGTGACGCCGGCCGACAAAGTACACGACAATCAACTCGTAAAATATTAGAAAGCAGCTGTGAAATGTTGTGACGCCGGCCGACAGCAGCGGCGGCAGTGGCAACAGCAAAGGCTTGGAGCCGGACTGTCTCATAGCACTGGCGGTGAATGCAACAAAGGCACTCAAGGTCAAGCTGCCACGCGCGACTGCTGTAAACGTGTGACAACAATCAGAGCCGGAAAAAAAAAAAAAAAAAAAAAAAAAAAAAAAAAAAAGAAAAGAAAAGAAAAGCTGCACTCGAGAAGTGTCCGGCGGCAGGCGTAGATTAAATTATGTTGTTATTTAACGACGCTGCCAATTGCCAGGGTCACATCAGCGTCGCCAGCATGCCGGAATGTTGTCCCACAGGAGTTCCTTTACATGCCAGTAAATCTACTGACATGGAGCTGTCGTTTTTAAGCACACTTAAAAACCATCGGTCTGGGCCGGATTTGAACCCGCGACCTTAGGATCAGTAGGCCAGCGTCTAACCAACTGAGCCACCCAAACCGACGCGACAGGCGTATTTGTAGAAGTTCGAGAAAGGTCCAATGGAGACTAGGCGACGTGAGGTTACAGACGGGAGTGAGTTTTTAGTTTGTGTGTGGGTGTGTGGGTGTGTGTGAGTATGTGAGAGAGAGAGAGAGAGAGAGAGAGAGTGTGTGTGTGTGTGTGTGTGTGTGTGTGTGTGTGTGTGTGTGTGTGTGTGTGTGTGTGTGTGTGTGTGTGTGTGTGTGTGTGTGTGTGTGTGTGTCAGCTGCGTGTATACGATCGCGTTGAAAGGAGCATAGCGAAGCAGTTAATGAGTGTCGAGTTATCGTCCAAATCAACTGTTTTAGAGACAGAGAAAGTGAAGAGAGTAAGGTGTGAGTCGAGGTTTCGAGAAGAAAGCAGTTGTGAGTTTTAATATCACGAAGGACTGAAGACTATGTTAACGTCAGAAAAAGCTAACTGTATTGTGCATTCAGTTAGACACGGCATAAACAAATTTCATTTGGTTTTAGAAACATGGCATTCTAAACATTTTCAATGTCGCCCTTGTAGCAGGATTTTTTTCATTTGAGTTTAGTAATAATAAAGGTGTACAAGAGCACAATTATGTGGATTAAGGGAAAGGATTAACCACAATAAACCTCTAGATCACTGTACAGCCATAGAAAAAAATGATCGAGCGCATTAGGAGAGTCAGTCCTACGTCATGTTGCAGCAGAATTCACACAAGTCGATATTTCCAACATGCAGCTGAGATTATTGATAGTCTCTGTTCCATATGTTATCGTCTGTCGGACACACAAACAGGCTGTGTTACATTTATGTACATAATCGCAAATACAAATGCGAGTGGTAATTCAAGACAAAGCTTTCCTAATTCGCTCAATCATTATTTCCATGGCTATACAATTGTATAAATAACTGGAGGAGGTAAAAGGTCAATAAGTAACGAAACTTGGAAGTCTTAAGAAGCATTACTAGGTGACAATTACATTTAAGTGGCAAGTGTATGAGCAAAAGGCAAGTAATTTCTCAGCTCTACGTGCTAATACAACGCTGTGACACGCGGGCTGGATATAATCTTGTATATTTGACGAACATGCAGCACGTAATCTTTATGAGGAAGTAAACTTAGTAGAGCATAACTACTTTCAGGGTACTGCGTGACATGTGCTAAGGAAAATACAACAAATAGACATTGTCGTCAGCGCATGGAAAGAGAGGTTTTGTACTTAAGCCAGACAAAGCGTTTCGCAGTTGTCAGACAAAATTGCTTCAGTTGAGCACTACGCGCACCACTAACAGACATGCAAGCAGCAGGTGTTCCATCATACCAGTTTGGCACAAACACAGCAGCCATTCTTCACTTACATGTAACGTCGATAACAGAACACGGACAATGTGTTTATTCTATACTTGACACGCTCATCTATGTGCTCTCGGGACCATAGTTTCTTCGGCTCGTTCCAGGCACAAACAAATGTTCAAGTCGTGACTGACAAATCCAATGTTTGTTTGAACATTTTTCCATAAGTAATTGAAAAGGAAACAAGTATACCCTTACTCTTAACATTTTTGTGTGAACTAAACACAGAGAATGAAACGTATTACCTATATGCAAGGTTGCGCTAGTAAATTGCCTCTACGTATCTTACGCGTAATTTACATGTAAAATATGCAATGCAGAAAACCCTTTTGCATCCAAAGGAAAAAAACCTAGCATGTATTGATTTTGGCAATCAAACACCAAGTACATAATTCCTTTTAAGCTTATTAATGCTCTGGCATACAGTAACTTACTAAGCCATGCTTGCCAACTGCTTGTTAGTCACCACATTCACACATTATGGAACATAATTATTATTATCATTTATTGGTTTGATATAAGATCACTCCTTTACTATTCTTTGCAGCAAGTCACTGTTGCTTTATGATTGGTTTCTGTAATGTCTCAAACTAGAACGATTCTACTGTAAACATAGAGGGGAGAGAGACAAGAAGAGAGGGGGAGATGAGAGAGACAGGGAGAGAGAGGAAGAGAGAGAGGGAGACAGGGAGAGAGAGGGAGACAGGGAGAGAGAGGGAGACAGGGAGAGAGAGGGAGACAGGGAGAGAGAGGAAGGGAGAGAGAGGAAGGGAGAGAGAGGAAGGGAGAGAGGGAGACAGGGAGAGAGAGTGAGAGAGAGGGAGAGGGAGTGACAAGGAGAGAGGAAGAGAGAGGAACAGGAGGAGATAGGGGAGAGAGGCGGAGATGGGGAAAGATGGGAGAGAAAGGGAGAGGAATAGTAAGAGGAATAAAGAGTGGGAGAGAGAGGCAGAAAGGACAAGAGAAGGAGAAAGGGATCATACGTCCAGTTATACAGCTCCAAAGGGTTTTACAATTTTATATTAACGCGGCCATTCTGGTTCTATTTATAAACGGCTCCAAAAATAGAGGACCATTCACAATGAAAATTAAGCATTAATATAATGACAAAAAGCTTAAGCATAAACTTTACGCAGTATGTTGTCACGACGAACAGACCAGTCATAAGAGTGCAGAAATAGCCGAGTTAATGTGGAGGCCTGCGAAACGGCCACCGATGGTACACACGAAAAGAGGCTATACACATGTATCAAAATAAGCAAGAGTGTATGGTTTCACTCTGGCCAGTCCACTCAAACTTACAAAGGTATATCTCACTCTTACTCTAATTATTTTGCTGCATTTTTATAGACATCCCAGTGAAACTTGGACCGTGATCTGACACAGAAAGCAGTTAGCAAGTTAATACATGGCGATGGGAAACGTTATGTGGGATGGCATAGTGATCACGTGATAAGTATATGGATAATTCCTATCTGATTGGATAGTTTCGTTTTATTTAATGTACTTTCCTCATCTGAGAGCTGCCAAGAGGAGAAGGTATACTTCAAAATTAACATATTTATTAAAACTACAACTATATAAAATTAGTTATTACACATTAAATGAGTAATAATTAATGACAAGAATATATAAATAGGAATCAGTATTTTCATATTAAAATTTAAGTAATATATGAAAAATAAAGGTAAAAGCTTGGAGCTTTAAATTACTATGTTTATGCTATGAACAGGCATAGGAATTTCTCAGCATTAAATCTAGGACGAAAGGAAATAAATTTGAACTGTCACTGAACCACCCATCCCTCCTACAGTCTTAGAGTTTATAGACAGCTCTCAACAGACCGTGTTTCCCTGCCCGTCAATGACCTTTGGCTGCTACTGTTTACATTCTTTGTACTGATTTTTGTTTTCAGTGTAGGTAACTTGAAGCCAACTTAATAATGTCTATGCCTAATTAAGTTTATAGCCATCTTTATGTAAACATCAGACAATGTGAATGGTTGCATGAAATTAACATGAAGCAAGCTTTTGAATCTGTCATGCTTGTGTCTTAAGTTTAATTGTCAATGACCCCTAATGCTCTAATCGTAAAGAGTATTGCTATACAACAACTTCAACCATGTATGTGTATGGTGAGTAATTTATGACGCATTTTCTCTTCTAAAGACAAAACGAACAACACAGATTTTCCTGTAAATCATATTTAATTATGACACCGAGCTCTTGCGTAGAGAGCTAGACAAGGTGCTGCTTCTGAATGCGTAATCATTGGCCCCATGAGAACTTATGCATGAATACTGCAATGGTCGACATAATTCCTTTAACGTGAGTTAAGCTAGCAGTCCTAAAAATAAGCAGGTATGTAGATTATTGCCGTCTATTCTGTAGGATCTATGTAGTGAATTATTTATTGATGAATGTGCAATTAATGTGCAATTTAGTCTTTACTACAGTAAGTTAGGGCTTTTGTTTCCTTTTTGCACCCTACAATGTGGTACTTCCCACACTTTTGATCACGTAACACATACTTGCAGTTTTCGGTCGGCTCGTAGTAATTCTTGTTGGTGCATACTTTGTGATGAAGGTCATATATTTCAAGTCTTGCTGTGGCATGCCTTTGGGGCTTGCACTGTTTGTTCAGCTGTCTTCCAACAAAGCTGACGTGGTGAAGAAATCGAGATCAATTTCCCTATTCTTTCTGTCCCTGATGTTTACCATTTCCTGATATAGGCCTGTGGATGGCAGCAAGTGCTTCAATCTAATATCCTCTATGAAGCAGGTCTCCCTCAAGAGTTCATATACCAACCGGGATGGTGCCGCTCTCCCCACTCTTGGTATCTACCTCATAAACATCGTTTTCACTTTTTTCTCTTCTTGACAGGTCACCGACTTTCGCTTCTATAGGAAATGTACTGTGAAGCGGCCACCCGTCAGAGACGCTCAAGGTGAAGCTACCTCATGCCACTGGGCAGTCACGCGCCTCAAATAGGATCTCGGTGTTAGCTACCTCACCCCACTACTGTCATTTACTCAAGAGAATATCTTTGCCATTAAACGTGCGTGTAGTGAGGGAGCTACTTGGAATGAGGCAAACAGAGTAACACCAGCAGTTCAAAGTTATAGTCTACAATGCAGTTAAACTAAGCAGTGCCAGTGTTGCTAGAATGTTATAGGTGTGGTTTATTGAGACTCCAATAAACGCAATTCATTAGTTATATTATTGAGGTATGATCAGTGAGTGAGTGAGAGTGAGTTGGTTTTACGGGTCCGTCAATAGCTAGGCCATTAGGATGCGAAGTCAAAGGATAAAACGGAAACGTGGTGGTTAAAAAGAACTAAAAGCTAAAACAGTGAAAACCTAAAAACGAATCCATAAAACCAGTGGTGCTAAAACGCTAAAAAGTTAAAACAGTAGAGTCTAAAATAGCGGATATAATCACACCTTAAAAATTGAAAACAAAAAAAATTAAAACTACTTACACAACTTAAACTTCCTTACCAAACAGTTTTGGCGACAAACCGCAGCACTGTACTTACAGCTACTGCGTCGTCGCCCAAAACTGACTGCAGAGTAAAACCCAGGCCATGGGACTGTGGCTCACGAGCGTATCGCAGACAATCAAGAAGAATATGTGGTACAGAGAGTTGAAGTATGATCATAATTGTTTCGTTGGATGCGGTAATATAATGTATTAGATATGCTACTTCGCGTAATATTTATTGTCCAGGGAGAGAAAGAATAGGTAAGTCACTTTTGAAGCAGGGTGTAACACATTAGAGCAAAAGGATATAGAATAGAGCTCTTTCTCAGTTTCACTTGTGTCAATCACAAGGTCATAGCTGAACTCCTGAGTCGGATACAGTACGTCGGAAAGTAAACAAGATAACAATGGGCGCGAGAGAACAAAGTGTTTCCAGAGAGTTCGAAAACCTGTTCACTGGCCGAACCTGTTTAGAAAAGGTTGATATCGAGAAAAATCCACGCTACGCCATACTCGACTATATAAGCGAATGCAGTGTCGAGAGAAGTCAGAACGAGACAGTTGTTAGCAGTTTTTAGTCAAGCCTATTTAAGTGAGTGTTAGTGAACCGTCGGAAGCAGTCTGTAAAACAGAGATAGGATATTAAGGAAATGTCTCAAAGTTACGATCGGACAGAACAGCTACGAGTTGCAAGGTCACGCCGAATTGTAGATTGTGGTAACGACAAAAAGGGATTCTGTTTCTGTGATTCAATTTTAAGGGAAATAAACTGACAGAAAAAGTAAGTGGACTTACATCCTGTCACACTAGTAACGTTTATTGAAAAATTAAATAAATTAACCTAAATTTTAAAAACTAATAAGTGGTCCTATCCTTTTAAGCTTAAATGACAAGGCAAACAAAATTTGAGCTGTACCCTATTTCACATTGCAAAGACTTAAAAATTCTAACAATATTTTGGTATTATAGTTATTTGCATTTTACCCGAAATAAGGCTGAAATTCATAACCAAGCTGGTAGGTAGTGGAACTGTTAACACTACGATGTGGAACAATGGTTCCCAAATTTGCGTCGCGTATCTCCAGGGATCCCCTACAGCTAGCTGTCAGGGGATACACGGTTGGTTATGCTTTTAATAACAACCGTATATGTTTGTAATATATACCTATAGTTACCACTATCTAAAAAAGTTTTGTATTTTTTTTCAGCTACAACGGTCGACAATATGTTAAGATAATAATGAACACCTGCTCACACATATATAGTATTTTAGTTGTATTCATCGCTGTACATGGATTATCTTTTTGTCCGCTAGTTTCTAATATTCGCTCAATATAATCCAACAAACAGCGTTCAATGCAAACAGCGAGTCATAACCGCGTGGCTAGAGTTACAAACATTTAATTAAATATTATTGATATTTATTTTCATATACAGTGTGTGTATATAAGGATCCGTGGCTAATAAAATGCGATCGAGGTAGCCATGCTGCAAATTCAGAACCATTTTCATTTATTATCCCCTCGGTTCTGCTAGTTTAAAAAAGGAAGACTCCAAAATAAACAAAACACTAACGTTTATGCCTTGATTTAGCTGTAACCCAAATTACACTTTTACGATCTAAGCTAAAGAATCGACACCAAAAAGAAAGAGCGTTTGCTTCATCTACTGCTTACATATGGTAGAGGAAGAATTGTTTTCGATCCGAAAATTCGATATCGGAGTTTCGCTGGAAACAAAACCACAAATATGCACTTCAGGAGGCTTGCTTAACTTCGAACGTGGCGAGTGTTAAGAGATACCTGTCGTTTCGGAAATGGTCACTGCTGAAGTTAAGGCTTTCTCAGGTTGAGATTTACTTTTTGTTTCCATGAAGCAATCCTGTGCACCGTTTAAGGTGATTAAAGTGAAAAATAAGATTATATTCAATGGTTATGAAATATTGATATTAAAGTAGCAACCCTATAAACAAAAGTTGCACTTTCAAGTTCTTACTATGCGAGAGGTAGTGGGAGGGATGAACGGAGAGAGGGAGAAAGGAAGGGAGGGAGAGGGAATGAGAGGGGGAGAGAGAAGGATGCATGGAGGAGAGGAAGAGAGGGTCGTGGAGAGAGAGGGTCGTGAAGAGAGAGAGGGTCGTGAGGAGAGAGAGAGGGTCGTGAAGAGAGAGAGGGTCGTGGAGAGAGAGAGGGTCGTGGAGAGAGAGAGGGTCGTGGAGAGAGAGAGGGTCGTGGAGAGAGAGAGGGTCGTGGAGAGAGAGAGGGTCGTGGAGAGAGAGAGGGTCGTGGAGAGAGAGAGGATCGTGGAGAGAGAGTGGATCGTGGAGAGAGAGAGGATCGTGGAGAGAGAGAGGATCGTGGAGAGAGGGTCGTGGAGAGAGAGAGGGTCGTGGAGAGAGAGAGGGTCGTGGAGAGAGAGGGTCGTGGAGAGAGAGGGTCGTGGAGAGAGAGGGTCGTGGAGAGAGAGGGTCGTGGAGAGAGAGGGTCGTGGAGAGAGGGTCGGAGAGAGAGGGTCGGAGAGAGAGGGTCGGAGAGAGAGGGTCGGAGAGAGAGGGTCGGAGAGAGAGGGTCGGAGAGAGAGGGTCGGAGAGAGAGGGTCGGAGAGAGGGTAGGAGAGAGGATCATAGAGAGAGGATCAGTGAGAGAGGGTCAGAGAGAGGATCAGTGAGAGGGTCGGAGAGATGGTAGGACAGAGAGTGGTAGAAAGATAGGAGGAGAGAGGATCTGGGTAGAGGGTGGGTAGGAGACATGTGTAAAGAGGGAGGGAAAGAGGCAGGGTGCTTGAGAGAGGGTGGTTGAGGGAGGGTGGTTGAGAGAGGGTGGTTGAGAGAGGGTGGTTGAGAGAGGGTGGTTGAGAGAGGGTGGTTGAGAGAGGGTGGTTGAGAGAGGGTGGATCAGAGAGGGTAGATCAGAGAGGGTGGTTGGGAGAGGGTGGTTGGGAGAGGGTGGTTGGGAGAGGGTGGTTGGGAGAGGACGGTTGGGAGAGGACGGTTGGGAGAGGGCGGTTGAGAGAGGGCGGTTGAGAGAGGGCTGTTGAGAGAGGGCGGTTGAGAGAGGGCGGTTGAGAGAGGGCGGTTGAGCGAGGGCGGTTGAGAGAGGGCCGTTGAGAGAGGGCGGTTGAGAGAGGGCGGTTGAGAGAGGGTGGTTGAGAGAGGGCGGTTGAGAGAGGGTGGGCGAGAAGGGTGAGCGAGAATGGTGGGTGAGAGAGGGTGGGTGAGAGAGTTTGGATGAGAGAGGGTGGGTGAGAGATTGGATGAGAGGTTGGGTAGAGGGTTGGGGAAGAGTGGTGGAGAGAGGGTGGGATACAGAGGTAGTGAGAGAAGGAGGGAGAGAAGTGAGCTAGTGAGGAGAGAGAGAGGTAAGGGAGAGAGAGTTATGGGGAGAGAGAGTTATGGAGAGATAGAGGAAGAGAGATAGAGGAAGAGAGGTAGATCGGGGGAGGTATATTAAGGGAGGGAGAGAGGGATGAGAGCGTGGGAGTGGGATGGAGAGAGGGATGGGGAGAGAGGAAAGACCTAATGCAGAAATGGCCAAACCGATTGTTTTTAATCATGCTAGATATCAGTTTGTCCCACTTTGAAAATAAGTCAATAATCGTATTTTAATTCCATTCCCGAAAGAGGGGAGACCATAATGGGGGCATATATAAGGAAAGAATAACTCGCTTTTTATTCAGTTTTTCGTAAAATATTATAAGGGTAATAAAATATTTAACCGATAATCTACTAAACTTCGATAGACAGAACGTCTAGTATACTTTTCCCTATTTTGCTTAAATTATTCCTGTATGTCCACTGATCACTCCGGGTAATAATAGTATAGCTCCGATAGCATTAGAAACATAAGGGAGAGACCAAGTTTTGAGGACTCTTAAAACAATTTATACCAAAGCCTCAGAAAAGGTTATTCTAGTACGCGATTTCAAAACAACATTGTTGAACTGAGCGGATAGATTTGAGGGGACGCAATTGAAAAAGGCTGGGATGATCGAGGGGAGAGGTAAAAGATGAGGGAGAGCATGAGAAGAGTCCATTTTTTCAACACAATAACGCGAGCGGAGCTTTGGGTTGCGCTAATGAATACTATGATACATATGGAGGCATGACTCAGAAATAGGACTGTTTAGAAACCTTGTGAACGTTACACATCGTACATTGTTCACTTATAATATGCTTACCATTAAACATTTTTATGCACAGAGCTCAATACCTCATTGTAAAATCCTAGAGTATAATTCGGCAAGCTTATCTATATGATAAATCCACGTTAAACAGTGGATCAGAAGTCAAACTAACCACATCCACAAAATAGAATTTGAATTCTGAATGGAACCCAGATACATAAACTATAGTATATTAAAATATTCAACATATTATATTTTGGAGCTCTATGCACCCATATGCAATGTGGCTCTTAGGCTAACAAATTAATGAGGTACACATTCTGTAGCTGATGTGTGCAACAACAGACGCACACCCCGAAAACAAAAATTCCATTTGAAAGATGAAATCGCGAAAATCGTGAATGTAGTAGGACAAGGTTATATCAGTATTCATATATGGCGCAGTAAGTTTAAATGTTGGTTTAACCTGCATTCTTTGTAACTTTGTTTTGTGCATCATTCCATTAAAAGTTTAACGGGAATACACGAGAACATTTTAAAGAAAACTGAACGCCTGTCTTACACCCTCCCAAAAAAGCACTTTTATAATCGTTAGCGGAAAATGTGAAGGATTATTCCTGTTCTAGGTGTAATGCTTCATGTTGTAAAACTTGACGCATCAGAAAGCTTTACATCATATTGGTTTAACGCTAAACACTTGGCAGCATGCTCCAGATAGCACGCATGTGGGCCCTGCTAACCGGCTGTAGGTCAACTTGACGCTGTTTCTCCCTCGCTTACACTGCTGCACTCTCCTCAAACTTGCTTCTCTGCCTCACGTGACTGTTTGTGTGTACGTGACTAACTATAATGGGCGCGGCCATAACAAAGGATTGCTGGAATCTTCGAGGGTCATCCGGCGGCCGGCGTGTTTGTGGAAGTCGAGAACGGTCCCTGTTACGTCATCCTTGCTATATAAGGATGTGAACCAACAGCAGAGTTAGTTACGGTTACAGATATGAGTCGGTGAGTGTCAGTGTATACGAGACAGTGTGTGTGGTACTGTCGTCGTGAAAGATACGTCGCGTCGAAGTGAAGAAGTTTTAATGAGCGTTGAGCGATTCTATCGTCAGAGTTAGTGTATGAGAAAGTGAAGAAGGACAGTGAAAGAACTGAGTCAACATTACGATAAGAAAACAATTGGGAGTTGTAATATCACGGAAGACTAAAGACTTAACGTCAGTAGAAGAGAACTGTATTTTTATTCAAAGGTTTAGAAGAAAAATAAGGTGATAGAAAAGTAACCGAACTGATTTTGTCATTATGTTACAATATTTATGCCCTCTCGCCTATCTCTCTCACTCTCTATCACACGCGCGCACGCACGTACGCACCCACGCACGCACGCACGCACGCACGCACACACACGCACCCACACACCGATGTACTCCACACACGCACGCGCACACACACAAAATGCAAAGCTAACTTCTCTGAAATCCTCATACCTATTTCTTTGGTCGAATGCAGTGCTTTCTCTACCGTAAGTTACGGGTACAGGATACAATGTAGTGGTGTCAAACTTCGGACATATGCTTCAAATGTAAAGTGGTTCTTTACAAAGGAATATTAATTTCTATCCGAATAAATGGAAACCATCATCCAGTGAAACGGGAAAGCGCACCACCGCAGACTTTAGCCGTTCCAGTTATTTTTTTAAGCGAAATGTGCAGAGCGTTTTAACAAGTTAGCGAAAACTGTCATCACTAAATGATATCACAGCGTTAACATTGGAACTCATTGCTGTTACGACGGGGAACGTATGCTGCTCACGTATACAATTAAACCAAAGTGGCAAATTTAACACGTTCGGTTGAAAAAAGTGTCAAAAAAGAGCAGGGCGATGGAAGGTTTCTGAAAAGTATGCCGGTTTTGTGATGTGCACATTTAGGACCTAAGCCACAAATACAAGCATTATTCGTTGTAGTAATGATGGAATATGCGGTTTAATTATTAGGCTTGTCTATTTCAGAATCACTCTGCGTACGGCACACGGAATGTAGGTATTTATTATGTTAGCAGTCAATGTGCCTACTGGAGCTGTAATTAGTCCAATAAAAGTATTCGAAATATTCGGATAATGTCGAAAATCAATTAGAGGAGACCAAAATACCTAGGGCAACTCATTATCTGCGAGGATCGTTTCGGGAAATTTAACTGTTAAGTATTGCTGTAACAGCTGTGATGCTTCTCCCTCCACATTTGGCGGGAATGTGTTTATAGGTACCAAAATTATTATTCTAGTTTAACGTTTAACGGTTGTTATGTAAGAATTTGAATAGGGATTAATGCCTGCTCTTACTTGATGTGTAATTTATGACACCACAGGCATAGTGGTATATGAAATAGAATAATTGGTAAAACAAATTTAGGAAGGAAACGCTCCAGGGTGTCTCCCCAGAATTTGCCAGTTGTAAGAACTGAGGAAATTCTGGTAAAATCCCAATAATGGAGAACACTCCTGGCTGGATTTGAGCTGCAGGTTCCATCCATTATGACCTCGGCTACTCGTGCCGGTATATTTAATTTAATCCTAGGAAGCTGAAGCTTTTATAGTTTCTGATAAAACGAGCACGTTATGCTTAAGAGAATGTTGTACCGAGATAATCCCAATTGAAGTTTAGCTTGGGAAGTACCATCCGCTTTGATGAATACTACAGACCATTCCCGTTCTGTATTGTCTTCTGATTGATTAATAAGCGTCTTAGAAATGTGAAACCAGAATGAATAATTAAGTATACCGCCAAACTTTCCTTGACTCAAATATACACTACCAAGAACTATAAAAGGGGTACGTGTCAAACCGAATTTTAGAAAGGTACACATAATGGGAAAGGTAGAATTCACTGAAAATTGTCCGTCTGGAAGGCTCAGCTGACTAGGAGCTAGCCTACTGATCCCAAGGTTGCAGGTTAAAACCCGGCAAAGACCGATGGCTTTTAGGTGTGCTTAAAACGACAGTCCCCTATGTCAGCAGATTTACTGCCATGTAAAAGAACTCCTGCAGGTTTAGGCACACCAGTGGTGCTGATATGATACTGGTAACTGACAGCGTCGTTTAATGTTTAAACACTGAAAATTCAATGCCATAGCTGGTATATTAGACACGGCTCTTCGGCTCACTGTGCCGATGCTCTAATCAGCTGAGCAACTATGACAACATGCGAAATTAAACTTCCCAACTGGTTCATGTTTCCCGGTAAACTTCAAAGCTCTCTCTAATTTTGAGATAACATACCCCAATGGCGACTTAACATCCTCAGTAGGTACTGTAAGTCCCGGTCTTCATAGTTAACCATTATCAGGTGAATCAATAACTGTTCTTTCATACAAGTCGTATGTAAGCAAAGGTAGCTCAATTGGCTACAGCAGCGGCAGGCAAGCCGAATATTTTTTGATCAAATCCCAGTTATGGTATTGCTTTTTCTATTCTGATTCTCGCAAACCTAAGGTTACACTTGGCTTACGTAAACGAACAACTAATTATACCAGGCATGGATTTAATTTATATTACACTTTATATGTTTAAGTACTTTTGGATACACAATAACGCAGTTGTATATGAAGTAGATAAAAAGCGAACAAAATTATTAATTTTAATAAGGTCATGGCAATAATAAACGCAATAATGAAACCTGCATTAGTGCAGAGAGGTACCAGAGTACGCTTATACAAAACAAACAAGACCTGTGCTTTGCTTTGGCAGCAAGGCATGAACATTACGGAAATAGAGTACATCAGAATAACTGCTGGTGAAATGAGGTTCATGAGATACTTGGCAGGATACAAAAAGTGGAATTACAAATGCAATGATCATGTGATGCAGGAAGACGTAGAATCAGTTATAAAATACAAGAATAACTGAATAAATCGTTTGCGATGAACAAAGCCAATCCATGCGTCGTTATCCTCCAGCAGGGAAGAGATCTCTGAGCCGTCCAAGAACAAAACTCGTCTGTGAATTGTAACGTCCATCAGGTCAAAGACTTGCATGCAAGAATACACTTTTATACTCATATTCTTGAAGTTCCCAGATCCCTCAAATAAACTGTGTATCACAGGAAGGTTATTGTAATTATTGAACCGGTTTTCATAAAACTACAAGGGACGACGTCTTACAAAGCCTTCAACACTTACTCGAGCTAGATCTACTCCAACAGCATTTTAGTCTAGCATTTGATGTTTATTATATCAAATAGGGGATGCATAGTGTTATATTCTTGTTGGTATATGCCTATTTCCCTTGACGTTTAACTAATTTAGTATACCTCTCAAAAATAGGAAATATTTCAGCCCAGACTGACACTCTGAGCTGTTTCCAAGTGGTTGACGCTTGCAAGGAATATAAATATAGGAGCAGTTGGGCAGTGCCAGAGATAGTGACAGTCCAGCAAGTAGTGCCAGGGCAAAGTTGGCTTTTAGTATGTGGTTCTGCACTAATTTTGCAGCATGAGTTGAAAAATCCAACCTTTCAACTTCTTGAAATTAACGAACTACCTACCCTCCAGGATCAGACATACAAACAACCGGAATGATTTCAAATTGAAAATTCTTCCTAATGACCTAGTTGTTGACGGGCCCTTAAACAAAAAAACTTGAAAATTTTGACATATTCAAGTTGCTTCAACATACAAGGAGTTTAATTTGTCACAGCCCCCAAAGTGCTCCAAATACCTGCACAGATGAATTAAAAATTTGCAATTAATTCTTAGATTATTTTGGCAAAATACAATACTTTAAAGATGAAGACTCTCACTATTGGAACTAATTAAAACTTACTCTTGTTCCTTAAACGACAAATAAAATGTAAATAATTACCACTTACCCTTCTATGACCGGGATTGGCACATCTTTACCAAATTGAAGTGTGTGTCGAAATGTAATATTTGTTAAACGAAATATCGAATAAATACTAAACTCTGTATTTTAACTTTAGTATGTTCCAAAGATGCGACACGAGTTTTTAAGAAAATTACCATAACAAACTACCCTTTACATGATAAATAATCGCAAAAGATGTTATTTCCCAAAATAGCTAACGGACTTGATTAAAATATCATATTTAACACATTTACACGACAAATAAAATGTTTATCTTGAACTTTCTTAGAACAGCAGTGAAGTCCTCAGCATTCGGAAGTCTTGTATAATTCTGCATAACGGGTAAACCACAAGATAGAAAAAGGCATACTACACAAAAAAGTAGATTTATTTAAAACAAAATTTGTTTCAAATAACTTGTCTTTAGTATGAACCATTTCCGTCACCGCCGTTCTTTTTGGCTTGAGAGTTTAAAAACCTGGTACTTTTTAAGTAGGGGTGTAGGTAAAAACATACCACCTCGAAAAAATATTTATCTACTACATTTTCTAACTTAGAAAACAGAATTTTTGTGTGGTAATTACTAATGTTTGTTTGCATACTGCGTAATTTTTCAGACTTGTTTGTTGTCTAAGTTGTACTCGTATTATGCTTTTTGCTGTCTAAAAACCAATAAGATGTATTTTCTCGAAAACTATTGGAATATTTAATTGACAATTTTTATTAGTTATCTTGAATATACAACACAGAACCCTGTGAGACAATTTTTATATGTTTTACCGTTTTTGAGATGAAAAAAAAATTTACTTTGATATAATTCTTGAAAATCCATTTGAGTGAAATGTCACCTGCGTTTTAAATGCTTATTGAAATTCTATTCCACGGATTATGCAGTAGGACCTCTGCTTTTAAACTAGCAAATTTGATAATTGTACAGTTTTGGAGAAACTGCACTTTCAAGATGGAAAAATGTGAACTGTAGAAAATTTGAGTTAAAAATTCCCTTTGATTGTCTTTGTTGCAGAGATGTTTCACCAGTTAAAACTTCAAAAGAAAGCGACCTCAATAAACGTATTTCACCATCTTGCTCACAGTCTTCTAACAGACTGAAAAGACAAAAAGACACAAACAACTTAGGAAACTGGCTGTCAAAACAGCAGGAAATACAGAAATAGTGAACTCTTTTAAAGAGGAAGTAAAAACACGGCGTGGCACGATAACATTCATTACTATTTAAATTACGTTTTAATACTCAGAGTGATGATAGAAGCTGAAACTTCAGGAATGCAATCCCAATACTGTAAACTATTTTAATTAACATCTACCCTTAAACAGCTTGCGCTATTCTTATAATCCTCACGATGTCGTGGAAGGGCTATGCAATTTTAAGACCAGGATGTAGTGTCCCACTTTCAAATATCTGGCTACCACCGTGTACGTACAATGAAATGTGTAATGAAGCTATTTGGGCAAAGGTTTACAGTGATAAAAATAATACTCTGTGTAATATATATAAACAAACGATAATGGGTAGAGGAAGACCTATGAATGTAACATTAGACTTTTATTTTTACCTGATATGATCTTTTTGAATCTCTACGCACGGAGTTCCAGATAAATGGAAAACGGAGATCAGCGGTAACTCCACTTACTGCAAAAGTCAAAGCTCATTGCACTCCCTATTTGACAACCCTGGAAGCTAAATAGTCCAGGTCACGGGACTTGACGTTTTTCAACATGAGACGAGCACTGTGATCTCTGCTCTCCGTTGCAATTTTATGTCCACTGATTGAAGCGTTCCCATGTCAAGCGTGGAAATTTGGGAATGTGAATACGCCACCCCAACTCTAGCTCGGTTTTGCCGTTACGCCATCTGTCTGATCACCGTTCCATGAAAGCAGATACCTCTCTTGTTGGACACCAACACATTACACATTCTTTTTATTACAACTTCCGTTTTTATTTTTAACATCAAATGATTCTGCCTCTTAGCATCGTTATTTTGCTTGCCTGTGCCCAAAGCGATGGCAAATTTCGCCATGCAATTACATCAGGAGACATCTGACTGGAATTCGTGGTTCACAGAGCTCAGCTGTGCAAGTTTCCTACAAAAATGTCGCTTTCCTTGCAACGCTTTACGCAAATAGCTCCATTACATTACCCTACCAACACCCCAAAGTTCAAAGTAATTGGCGGAGAGCGCAGTAGGCTTTTAGGACGTTTTTCTCCCCCATGCGATCCTTCGCTGCAGGCAAGGTACTAAGAGGAACAGGAAAAAGACCTCGCTACTTATTTCCACCTACACTTTTAAGAACTACGGTAGCAGTGAGGAAAGTGTTCCATTCTACTGTTCAGTGAGCGCAAAGCAACATTCCTGTTTTAGAGAGGGAAATCTATTACTTAGTAACACGTGTCTCAGTTGTATTTATTGTCAAGCCTGGCTTCAACTCAGGGGCGTGTATTTCATGGTAGCAAGCGAAGCATTGCTTCCCCTTTAATTGTTAGCAATACATTACTTCCTATATGTTCATTAAAGCTACTCTTGTGTAAAATTTAACGTTAGAATTTTCAAACAACACGCGGGAGTTGATACATGGGAGGCACTTTTGCAAGTTGTTTTCTGGAGTCCCAACAGATAGCTTGAAGTGATTGCTACTGATCGATATTTAAATACATTTTCGATATAATCTTGTTTTACGGAAGCGAGATATTTCTTAATTGAAGCTTCTCGGGTTACCAGCCGCATAATATGTATAAAATTGCTTCGAGTTTTCGGCAATTTCAAACTCCATGGCCATCATTAGGAAATGAATAATTAATAATAAACGACCATCTCATACTCATGCCCTTCATCGGGAACTGCAAAAGAAATAAATGGCCAACTCAAAATCATGTCTCTCTTTCAAGTGTTTCTGTCCAAGCTGTGCTCAGACGAGGCCGTTCTTCCTATTAAAATTAAATATTTGGCTCCATTTACTTTCAATTTTGTTCTACAAAAATTATCCTCTTAGTTTAAGTTATGACATAGTAACTGCCATTGACCAAAGAAACGCCTCACGCTGGTATGATACACCTTGCTCTGTCGCTCAGGCTCTGGTATAGCTTTCAGCATTGTACGTTCCTTTTAGTTTCACTGAATGTTTATATAAAATTACTTACATTATTTAGTTGCATTTCATCAACTTTTTAAATAAACATACGCACTTTACGTGCTTATGGTCACTAAGCGTCGAAGATTTCTATTAGATCGTTACAAATACTATTTGGTTTTTACCTACGTGGAAAATAAGGACACGTTGGAGTTAAGCATTTTCTGTTACCATTTCACTCGAAATTTAATAAGCGTATTTTGACTTTAGTTTCTTTTATTAAGAAGAACGCAGATTTTGTACTGCGTCAGGCCTGAACTTACTCATCACGTGTCATTTTCTCACCCACATGTGCTGTTGCCAAACGCCTCTACATTTCAAGATCCCTCCTACAAATCTATAGAAGTTAAAAGTGTTCATTAACTTTTTCAATGTACTCCTCGTGACTATCTCTAGTTTAAATGAAGACATCTGTATTCCTTGCACCATGTACATGTTTAGTGGAAGGTTAAAGAATCAGTATTTTAAGAACCGTTTAAATTTAATTTAAATGTTTCTAAATGTCTGTCATGACCTCACATTAGAACTCTCAGCATTTAATATGCATTTACAACATCTTTGGAGGAACAGTTTAAGGTTTCCTCTTCATTCCAAGCTACAGATGGCAATTAGCCAACCAGGAGGTTACAAAGGAATGCAGCTGCTCTTTGAACGTAAAAGTGGGCCGTACTTCAAGATAAATTAAACTTAGATTACCTCGAAGCTAGATTTTTTGTAAACTTGGATGTATTTTCCTAAAAGTAATAAAAACTGTAATGCTAAAGACTTCCAAGTACATCTGAAGTAATGTGATAAATAATGCCCTGAACTAGAATTACATTTCTAAGTACAGAAAGCGCATTTAGTAAACTACAAGGGTATCATAATTATTGTTCAACGAGGCCTTCGTAGCTTCCCCTTACCTTCTCTCGCTAACCCTAGACAGTATTCATGCTACTGGCTGGACATAGTTATAAACAATGACACGTCAGCATTGATTATTTCTGATGGCTCACTAAATTGTTACTCATTAAGCTATAACTGTTGCTCGTTTCACATCATGTCGTGCGAGTTATAAGATACATGTGGCCAGATTATTGGTCTATGCAAGCTAATAACAGAGCTTGACAAATTTTGGAAACTGTGCATATTTACAGAAATGTAATTAAATGTTAATGCCACCCAAGCAAGTTGGTTTATTGCGGGGGTATTAGAAGGAAACCTTTCCTTCTAAAGCAAAAACTGTATTAGATATAATATAACGTAATAGACAAACATGTTTAGAGTTATTTCGATTAGAATTTTAACTCTAGTATAAATACAGGGAGAATTAAAGAAGGGTTAAAAGTTTTTATATAAAATTGTATTATGTTTACTCTAAAGTTTTACACGTTTTGGGGGTTCTAAAGACAAATTTGAAGCTTTTCTTATAATACAGAATCGTTTAACCCAATAAATGCTAATTATCTCAAGCAATAGTTGCAACCTTATTCATAATTGGCATTAAAATTTGGAGATAAATCTAAAGAAAATTAAGAACATGGCTTGTCTAGAAGGTCAGATGTATCTACCCTCCGCCTCACCTTTCCTTGCACTCATTACAGCGCCACGCCCCTAACCCCGCTTTGTAACTGTCAACAGTTCATTGGTCAATAGTTATGCCTCGGCCATTGTGAGAATACGTAAGACGGTAAGAAACTGAGAACTGCTCCCAAGCAGCGCATTCACCAAATTCACAGAACAAAACTGAAATGCTGGCAGCACCTTATGTGTAGAACAGAATAGAGCATGTTAATGCTAAGTAAAATTCCCAGACCCATATCAAGTAGTTTTGGGAAAAAAATGTATAACTTTCCCGGCTTTTTAGCATTAATATGGTATCGATCTACGACCCGTGTGGACATGAAACATATGTATTTACAGATATTGCACTTATTTTTGCATTTGTTTATCACGATAACCTGTTTCCTAGTTTGGGTGTACCTCCAGATCAGCCACACAAAGTTCAGTTCCCTAAAGCAAATATAAAACCGAAACATGTTCATTTTGCAAACAATGTAAAGAAAAATAAGTGTGGGAGCTCAAATCAGGAGAGACGCTATTGTGGCAAGCTTAAAGTGTTTAACTCAGACAAGTATTCAGGGTTCTTATATGATTTTATCCTAGTGCTGTAGTGTGCCTTATCTCAGAATACTGAATGCCATTTTAGCATTGTGAGTGCATTCTTTACTAGGCAAGAGAGGAGTGCAGTATTTGTGTGCAACTTGACATTCAAAGGTGTGGTAGGGTTACAAAGAGTACGTTCAGCAAAGCAGAGAATCTAACTTGGTGATCAAAGTTACCAGCAATTAATCAAACTGCTCTGGAAAAGCAGTATTTTGTTACGGTGGTCTTATGGTACAATGGCTAAGAAGGGACGACCGATTTGGTCCCTTACACCTCAGTGGTTTTAACAAGAAAAATTGGAACAAGCCTGGTTTTGAACGTGACAAATTATTGTTAGCACTTCATTGCCCCTCGGAAGTTCACTTTCGATATTGCTAACATCAATACTCCGATATCTCCATTAGCGTTCTTACATTGCAACAAACGGCTACCGTAATTTCTTGAAAAATGTTACATGACCGACAAAAATGATCTACCTGTGCCATTTTCTATTTTTAAAACGTTACTGGAAGCAAATAATCCTATTATTGTTTAACAAAGGAAAAGCTAGTTATTTTCCACTCAAGAACACACTATAATTTATCTCAAACTAGGATGATCCTCGTGTAAGCATATCGGAGGGGAGAAAGAGAGGAACAGAGGTACCGTAACTAAACGCCCTCAGGTCACTGATTGGTGGAGGGAAATTCATGAGTGTTTATAGAGGTAGTTATTTTACGAATAAAAATAATAAATAAGCATAATGAATTTCACGCCATCACTCAGCACCTAAGAGCGTTCCGTTACAGCGTCTCCGTCCCTATCTTTCTCCCCTCCCATATGTTTGCAACAGGATCATTCTACTCTTGAGGCAGCTTATATATGGTTTACTGCAAAATTATGTCTAAATTGTTAAAAACCGTTGAGCTGAGCGAAACCCGAGCGATTGTACTCTTGGGTTTCCTTCATGTTAAAAATGTAAATATTCCTTTACTTGAAGCTCCACAATTTATTCTACTGGTTAAACCGTAAATAAATCCACTCATCTAAAAATAGCACATCCTTAATGATCGAACTTTGAATAAACATCTTACGAAAAGCTATTCGTTCGTAGGCAATCAATTTTAATAATAAAAATTACGAATTCCTGTTGAAAAACTCTCCACAGCAACATTAATATGGAACTGATTTAAACACTGAAGCAAATCCTATTTTTAATCTTAAAAACGAAGAAAATTTTGTTTATTGCTGTAATTTAAATGTTACAAAGTCCTCAAAGATCCGACAGTATTTTGTTTTAAATTTAATGTAATATTAGCCGGTTTACCTTACGATGAACCGCTATGCTTTTAACTTAAATCATGAATTAAATAATTTAATTTAAGTCCCCCCGTACTTTAAGAAAATGTTGTGCAATGATCATTAGCATTTTAGGAATACTCCCCTTTAAACCTTATAGGTAATTGTTATTTGTACAGCCCCAGATATTTCTAGGAAAAATCTTCTGATATTTACACAAAAGGACGTGAAACATCGGTAGAACGTTTGATTTCCTTAATCTACCCATCCAAGTACTGGAAAAGCTGCATGGCCTAAGGTACGTACCCCTTGGCGGTGGACCGATCATCGGTCGGATTTCCTTCATTTGCGAACTTATAACTTTAGTTATTAAGAACAGCATATTTCAGGGTTGCTAGTACCTTTAAGGAGGCGCGGCACACAAGTCATGAGGCTGTGTGAGCCGGTCTTCGGATAATGAATGGTGCACCGTAGTTGAGTTCCAATACTTTCTGCAGGGTCAATCACCTCACAATATCTAGACCAGTAGGTCACGTATAGAGGTGTGAAGCTCAATGAATAGTGTATACGACAGGCGTTCACTTCGGGGCGCAGTGTAGGAAACATCAGGTAGTAAACGTTGTGTTTAGTTTGCGGGAAAACTATTAGACGAAGTGAGAAAAAAAAAACTAACACACCCGAAGTGGATATATATTAAAGCACCCAATATCAAAATATCTGCACTTGCACTCGCAAACGGCCTGCATACACAATTTTTTTGGTTATAACATTGGTTAACATGTAATGTTTTGGAGTAATTATCATATGTTATTAAAGTTTCACACATGGGATATCTTAACGAAGGATAATTGCTGCACAAATTGTAAAGTAAATACAATAAAAATGACAGAAATTGAAAAATTCAATCGCAGAGTCCTTAAAGTAGAGCTTGCAGCCTTACTCTAGGGAGGATCTGATGTTCCAAATTACCAATTTCAAACACACAGGCACAGACAGATAAGAAAACATTGTCCACATGTGTTTGTAATCTAGGTATCAGCTTTACAGCTAATGTTGTATCTCGGAAGTGATTTTTTCCATTTCACTACGCATCCACTGTCAGGATGCGTAGTGGGGAATTTGTCTTTTATAAATCCTTTTGGGAATAAATGCAGCTGGGGCGTAATGTTAACAACATTTAGCCCATTTAGAGCCAGCTTACTCTGGCATCCGTTTCCTGAACTATCACAACACAGTCTAAACCCTGGAATTCACATGTATTCAGCGAGTAGAAACGAAATCACCGATTAACGAATCGCATTTCTGCTTTAAGACAGCTTGCTGCTACATTTTTATACTTCCTCTTTTTCTACTACATAATGAATTTTTAATTATGACTTCAGAGAGTGCTCTTTTCATCGACCCAGCTCTAAGAGGCATCTCGACTGTAAGCTGCTTGGCCACTCATCCACCTGTTTAGCAGTTTCTACGAGTGTATCTTCAGTAAAACTTTTCGTTGCGTTGTTTATTATTATGGGTGTTTTATAAGCATTCGTTAAGTTTTGAACGCGCTTTCAGATTCTACTGTCATTGTTAGTAGCAGAAACGTAAGAGTATTACAACATGAAGCAGAGTTAAGTTTATCCTTCCACCAGAGAGCCGCGCTGTGCAGCATTTCGTTTTCTTTCAGGAAAACCATCTGTATGAACCACAAATCCAGTTTTCTTTAAAGTAACTTAAAAACTGATTCATACATTTCTTTTTTATCTAAAACTAGCTGAAATACTCGGCGTTGCTCGTGGACTAGGAAATCTACCAAATTTGTTTTGAATTTAGAACAGGAAAAAAATAAATATTAAAATTAAACTGGCTGAAGGCCAGTGCCTCTTCCATTCCGATTTTCACCAGGGTCCTCGCGCTAAGCAGACCCCAACAGTGCTTATAAAAAGCATTACAATAATTGGTTTTCGAGCATCAGAATGTAGCTGTAAAATAAATTACAGCATGATGTACTAATTTCCTACTTTCAATGATTTTAATACCTACACATAAACGCTTTAAGTGAATATGTTGTACTCGACGAAAATCCACCTTATCCAAATTTTCGCTAATCCGAGCAGGTTCGCTCCCAATTAGTTCGGATTAGTAGGACTCTACTGTATATATAGATGAATCACTTTTGATATAACCCAAAGTGCACCAAACCATCCAGTGATATATGTATAAATTTTGTATTTATTATATTCATTTGTTACCTCTTTTAAATCAAGAATTACATAACGGATTTATTCCTACTCCACACAAAAATGTCATGTTTTTGAGATTAAGGTATCATTTAGGTGTACTAAACCTGAATTTATTAGCCTATATATAAGTCTGTGTTTTTGTAAAGATAATATTTATAGAATATAAATTTAGTGGAGAGGTCTAGCTTTGATTTAAATAATTTAATCTATCAAAACTGCCAATTTATTCCGCTTCACAAAGAGAGATCTACGGAAATCTGCTGGTTTTGAACAGCTATGTACAGATACTGATATTAGCATTATTTCAGATGATTATTTATGATAATGACACAACAGTAGAATGAAAAGCAATGCTTAAAAGCCTAACTTCCGTGGCCGTATGGTTTATTATTGTCGCCATTATTACCATTACTATTATCATTATCATAATGATGATTATCATAACGATGATTATGATAATTATTATTAATATTATTACTATTATTATCATCATTATCATTATCAATCCAAATGTCATCGCTAGTGCACTGGCAGTGGCTGCCCTTGGTCTGATTTTGAGGCTCAGGTTGCATTCGCGTGTACTAGACTTCCAAGAATTTCCTTCCAAAATTTTGTTCTTGTAAGCTCCTGCAACAATAACCTCCTGAAGCTGATTTAGACTATCTTTCTTGATTCTCTTACACCTGCTATTTACCACAAACCTTTGCGGTAAATTGGTCCAAAGTGTCGCATTACCTCATTGGTGTTTTCATTCCTGTAGAATAACGCATGCGCAGAACTTCGGTCTCGTGGTTTCAGCGTCCACAGTAATAGAGAGTAGGCTGTGCAAACGCCCATTTTAACGACACCGCGGTTTACCGCTACGTCCAAAGCCGAGTTGCATACATGCCAGTGTTTCGCAAAAATGTACTTTAAGCATGGTGCATTTTTTGCATCAAACATAAACACAAATATATTTTTGTACCAAAACTGCCAGAACAGCACCCTGGTCCTCCATTAAGCCCCGTGCCATATGGTACAATACTTACAATTACCCTCCAATCTTGAATCGACCATATCAATGTTGTATAGGGGTATTACAAACAAGTATAACCCATAAACAAATAAATAATAAATGAATTAGGGTGGAACTCTCACGCGCAGCACTCTGCTGCAGGTCACAAAAATCGGGGCGTGCTGAAGGACGGTACAGGCTGCCAGAGTTGTGTTTCCCAACTGTACGCGCCGTTAAGTACCCTTGAGTTGATAAAGCAGTCTCTAGTTTAAATGCTGGGGTGCAAACGTGAGCACACTTGCGTTTTGGATTATTCCCATGTGCCAATGACAACTTGTGAGTCACATACTGCATTGTTTCAAAGATTTAAATGTGAGAATTATAGACTAACAACTTTCCCAACAGATGTTCCACGGTTTTAGAATCTAATGTAGCACATTTGCTACGAAAAATTCCCATTGCTTTTGAATATTGGTGGAAATTATACTAAAGGGACACCCAGAAAGGAATATCTGGCTATCAAAACCCTGTCCTTACGTTTCCCTTATTCCATTTTTACTTTCTCTACTACTTATCTATAGTAAATAGAGGAGGTATTGCATTCCACCCAAAATTTCGATGTCGAGATTTCACCGAGAATGCCCGCGTGTATGTGAGTGTGTCTATGAACAGCATTACTCAAAAACAAAAAGTCGGTTAAAAAGCAAAGTTGACATTTACGCTTAATATCTTTCAAGGATGTTACATGAAGATATTGAAGAAAATTTCTCCATCATAAACTACCCTTTACATGGAAAAATTTTCAAAAACTTACATTTTCTCAAAGTGACAAACGATTTTGATTAAAATTCCCCATGTTTAAGACGTTCCTATAGGGAATGCAATGTATATTTTGAAGTTTCTGACTAGAGTCTATGTAGTCAAGTTTACTCTGGATGACTTTTGCATAACTGGTAAACCGTAAGAGGTAGACGAAGTTCTTCTATAAAAAAATGTCGATCTCGTTAAAACACAAGTTATATCTAAATGCATGTTTTGTACAGTGAACCATTTCGGAGATATTCCTTATTATTCGTCTGAGTTTTACAGTACTTAAACTTTTCTCAAATGGAAGGTCGTTATTATTTTCTCTCTTGGTCATGCAAAGCCTTCATTTGGCAGCCAGCTTTAAAGGATTTGCCTATCGCTCAAGGCCTACTGTATTTCCATATTCCCCTCGGACCTACAAGAAAATTACCTGTTGCCTTTTTGTTGCAATAAACTGTTTTTTTTTTTTTTTTTTTTTTTTTTTTTACATTTAATTTACCCAAAAAACCGTTGAATCTATTGAAATACGCCAAAGGAAAAAGTTTTCGTTTATTCAATTTTCTATGAATATAGCCATAAATCAAGAACCTTCAATCAATAATAATTCAGCCAGGTGATGATAAATATTTTGATAAAATATTTTTTCTACAAAACTATAAACTTTTCAACATTTTGGTATTCGACTTTCTTGTTATTCACAACATGAGAAATTCGCTGTTAAAGTCTGACGAATCATTTCACTTCCACCCTGTATAGTGTATTTTTGGGTTGTTTTAACACTAGAGTGGCGGTATGGCTAGACTGTTTCGCAGCGTGCGGTAAAAGGGAAATTAGTGTTTGAATTTCACGACTTGTTTACGTTTGTTCTCTCTTTAGTGTGGATGCCTCGAGCACGGTGGATATTCTCCATCTGGTTACGCTAGTTATTAGAATTTGCGGACTTGTTATAATAAACCCTAATGCGAACTTAATTCTTAGCAGGTTCCTTTTTGCTTTTCTTTTAAAACAATACAATAATAATGCATGATTGGTGATGACCAATTAGCTGCGCCTCTAGTGTCCTACCTAGTTTCGCTGATAAGCAGATTATTATTTAATAATGAGTACTACACCTGCTTAATTTCAGGGTCCCGACAAAAAGAAAAAAAGGATTGTGGCACCGGCCGCCGGCATAGCAGTATGAAGTCCATTCAGTAACACGTATAGAGGCGGCTTTGAAAAGCCCCCTGCGACGAAGTTGTTCTGGAAGGCAAGTGAATGCGTACTAAAAGTGGTTGCGAGTTGTGTTGATAAGCATTTTGTGTTAGTTTTGTGTAAATGATTCTAAACGCAGTGCCAACCGTAAAATGAAAATTGTTTGCTATACTTGTTTTCATGGAGGCCAGTTTTTACTCGTGCAATTAAAGGAAATAAAGTGAGATAAAAGGTAACTAGACTTGATATTTTGTTACACCGGTGTCAAGAACGAGATTCAAGAAGCATGAGGCAGGCAATGCTGGAAAGGAATTAGGCTGGTATGGTAGAAATAAAATCCGTAATTCAGAAGATGAAGACCGAAATGAAATCAAGAATATATATATATAAGTAATGTGTAACGAAAATGTTTCTGCAAACGTTAAACTTTGTTAACATGACATAGATAGAAAAATAAGAACCTAAAACAATAATTTGTACCTAAAGAGCTAGACAATGCCGTGTGAATGTAGCAGTTCAGTCAATTTACTTATTTATTTACTTACTAATTGTCTGGTCTATTTACTTAGTTATTGCCCGTATTTGTCAAATTATTTACTTACTTATTGTCTGTGTCTGTCTATTTAGTCACTCACTCCATTTATTTACTTATTTATTTATTTACTTACTTATTTATTTATTTATTTATTTACTGTATGCCGTCCGTTAAATTCACTTCGGCACACCGCATCATCTAAATAGCAACAGTCCAGACCTTTTTTTTTTTTTTACTACTTTACTTTCATCCAACTGAATGCGCAACATCACAGTTGTCTTTTACTGACGTTAACACAGTTTATAGTATTTCGTGATATTATAATTCACTACTGTTGTCTTTTCGTCATCTTAACACACAAATGTCTGGTTTCAGTTCTCCTTTTGTCTACCCTGACGATATGATTACTCAACACTAATTAAACTGCTTCACTATCTTCCTTTCGACGCGACTGTGCATACGCAGCTGTCTCGCTCCGCATTCACTAACTGAAAACTGACTCACTCGCGCGCTCCGCTAATTTTATATCGGCGATGACGTAGCCAGATTTTCTCGAACTTTGCCTTTTCTGGAACTTCTGGCAGCCAGAAGATTTCACGAACAATCTAGAAAACCGCTTTTGGTTCTGTCACTCTGATTGTTGACATGCGTTTGCTTGCCGTGAGCGTTTGGGGTAGCTTAACCTTGAGCGCCTTTGTTTGCTCGCCGGTCTAGTATGTGGTGTGAGGTAACTTGACCCTGGCCGTTCTTGGGTGTGAAACGCGCGGTCGGCGTCACAGTATTTTGCACGGATTACTTCATGTAGACAGTGATTTTTGAGAGTGAGTAGGGTTTAAGGGCCCGTGGACAGTTAGATTAGGGCCCGCTGTTTAAAACGTAGAGAATTTCATTCCCACTTAATTAGCTGTATCTCAATAAGCTTTGCTGGGCATATCGTTGTCCTGATATACAGACATTTCTGGAGACGTTGTGAACGAAAACAGATTCGCGAAATGTCTGCACTGCAAAAGAACGGTAGTAAAAGAAGGTACTTCTTAATGTTACGAGATTCACCGAGTCTGAGGCGTAAAATCTTCAATAAAACCAGACCTAACGCATCGTAATCCTCTCGTCCGTCAAAAGCCCATAAAACTTTCCTGGTTTATCGTCAACAGAGAATAAGATATTAGCAAGGAGGCAACTTATTGTCACCTGGAGTACATAAAAGTAACATTAACATAACTTTCAAAATGTGAATACTCAGCAGTTTGAGTTGAAACATTAAGTTGGAGACATGTATTCCTCATTTCTCAACTATAAAATCCTGCCCAAGAGGAGAATATAAAACTTAGTGACATGCAGGCTCATTTAGTCAAGCGACAAACAGAAGAAGATGAAATCATACTTCAATATTATTTGGAGGATTGCTCAGTAGTCATTCCAAAGCAGTCAGGGAAAATTCCACCGCAGAGGTCCCTGGCACATTATGGTCAGTGGGGTGAGGTAAGGTTAGAGTAAGGTTGTCTATAATGAAACGAACAGATTCATGCATAACAGAAATCACTGAAGTAAGCACTGTTTAAATTTGCAGTTTTTCTAGTAACTCTATCTATTGTTAAACCGTTCTGCATAAACTGGCTTTTTCTGTTTGCCATTGGCTGTCTGCATTTCGTGGTGATCAGTGTTTTCTGTAAAGATTTCTCTACATTCCGCCACTGTCATTGTGTGTGACGTTTGCCTCTTTCGCCACAAAGAGAGATAGCGAATAGTCCTATCCCTGTCAGAAAAAAATGCGCCAAGTAAAATCTCAGACTATAACGAGGAATGCCCCGAGGTCTGAAGGAAATTATACTTGACTCACCTTGCTAATTTAAGGGCGCTGAGTCTTTGATAGTCCTTTCTATATCATTTAACCGTTTAGCCCGTAGTGCCATCTGAAGTTCAAAAATTCAGTGCCACTTTTGGTTTGCTTTCGAAGATATGCATTCATGAACTCCTAAATTCTGCACTTCTCAGTATAATTTGACAAATTTCTTTCTTGTATTGCACAAGCAGCGCAAAGTAATATCAAAGCTACATTTTGACATGCTTTACTGGCCATGTCTTGTATACAATTGTCTTCATGTATGCAGATATGAAACTCTTATGCAATATAAATATTAATATTAATTTAAGGCTAAGGAACAGAACCGTCTTACTTTGAATAAATAAAGCATTCTTGGGATTCCCAGTATTAAATATTTAGTTTTTATCATACTTCTGTCAAAAATAAATTTACATACCTGAAATAATATCAAAATTTTTGGATACTAATTAACTTTTTTCTTCATTACATCCGAATTTCTTTAACATTTTGAAAGAAAGGGGACAAAATAAAATGCTCCCTGTAGCATCCTATCTACTGAAACATATTGCGAAAATTTACTTAACGGACAGGAAAATGCATGCTGAGAAAAGTACATACTTCAAATTCTTAATTCAGTAGATATAGAATGTCAATAAAATTTGTCATACATAATATCACGAAAAGTTTTAGATTATCGAATAAGTTATTCGATGAAGCTCTAAATTGCAGTTAGGTTGATGACCTGTTTCAATAAAATCGGTATAAATGTCACTTATAATTACAAGGTATAATAGGACAATCTTAAAGTATTGTTTAAAAAACATAACAGAACAAAACCAAATCACGGATAGAGCAGCTTCAATGCAAATTATTGAATTTTGTACCAATACCTAATCTCAAAACCAAAGGCAAACACGTTATTGTAACATAGCAAAACTGCAAACACTCAGTGACAACATAAAAAAGAACAAATGTACGACACTTGACCAAATCTTAAAGCTACCATTTTGTTTGGAATCCCCGCAATCGGAAACAAATTATGGAAGATATTCACTACATATACGTACATTTTAGCATGCAGAACACACAATTACTATATGATTATTATCACATTGGCGCTTGGCTGAAACCAAAAGGCGTTCTTAAACGCTGCTTGTCCATATCATACATCCGTCACGAGTGAGATAGAAGGAGAGGCATTGTGAGGGAAAATATCACATTCATTGTACACACTGTTATAAGTGTTATTCTTTTGCCATTTGAGCTTTCATAACGAAACACAAATTCGTTTCCTTTGTGAATGAGGTATTCTCTTACACTTATTAACTGTCTGCTTATCTCACGATCACAGTTGATATACTCGTGCATATAGTTTGAATGCCATTCTTGATCAAATTGTTTTCGTTTATATTTTTCTTTTCATGTATCGAACTGCTATAGCTGGAGGTGGGATAAACCGTGAAAACAAAAATTATGCAGGAAATGCGGCATTTAACATGTAGTTACTGGTGACATCTGTGTATTGATTTTGTTTACTAAATGCAATACTTTCTGTACCTGGAAATAATGTCTAAAATGAAACAGCTGCTTTGCATTTAAGATGTGAACGGAATAGGTATTTTGTTTTACATTCTAGTATTTAGTGGACATAAGAAACAAGTCTAAAAATCGTACATGTTTAGCACATTCTGCCTACAAACTATTCTTAAATTACGATTCCAAACAAATTACAATCATGAAAATCCACTAAAACCTCGTTAACCTTCTATTTAGCACCCTACTTCTCCCATTATTCAAATATATCTTGTACTGTGGCATTAATCTGTGTAAAGTTTTCACTTTGCAACTCTTAGATACACGAGTTGTGTTTTACCGTTATCTGGTGAGATAAAATGGGTCGCCTTCTTAGCACAATGGTAGCGCTGCTGCTTACCAAGCGGGGGACCCAAGTTCAATTCCCGGTGTCAGTATGGGGAATTTTACCCGCTTGGAGACCTGGTCCGGGGTGCACTCAGCCTCGTTAGGTCCCTGAGAGGCTAACTGAGAAGCTTCTTGATTAAGAAGCAGGGGCTTCTGGTTGCGAAGACCACATAACCGGCCGGGAGGAGCCGGGGCGCTGACCACATCCCACCATCCAGACCTGCACCCCACTCATGACGCCTGTAGTAGGCAGAGGTGGGAGAAGCAGCTTCCGGGCGTTAGGCCTGGCTTCTAGTAAGGGCTGTTATTCTGGGGTTTAGTTAGTTTTTTAGTGTGATAATGCCATAAGTCAGATTCATCAAGATGTTATCTACTTCTAATGGTAGCTTTGGTTGCGCAGGAATATCTGGCATTTCCGAGAGCACGTCTATAGACCTAAGATGCTTCTAAAAAGTCTCGATTCGTGTGAATAAATTTGAAACAAAGTCTTCAGTCGAGCTGCCGACAATTAAAATGAGATTTAGCTCATTTAAATCTTAATAACGTGGATTAACTTTTTAATATGCGCTTTAGAATCGAAATCTTGTTTACCACATGACAAGAGGAGAAACCATTACACAGCACAGCAATTGTTTGGAATTTGGTGTGTAAGTTGGGCGTTCGGGACATTGGCCTGGATTCTATTGTGGTGGTATTCTACTTCTAATGGTAACAAAAAGAAGAAACAGAACGGCGGATGTATTTGCTCCTGCTAGTTTGCAATCAATTACATATATACCGGTTATACGAACAGTAAATGTAGAAGTTTAAATTCTAAATGCACAGACTGTTTTGTTTTGTAAACATGGTAACGAAATAAAAATTGGCTATCTTGGAATTTGCGAAACATAATTAAACAGTGTACAACGGGTGTACGGGAAATGTCCTTGTAGAAACATTCGTAGCTGTTACAATCAAATAAATAAGACCGCGTCGGTGTTTCTGAAGGAAAGAACACCGGTCGACCGCGTCTATCATTAAAATGTGGAGCGACAGAAAGGCTTTCGCGTGCAGTCCGAAACAGTTCTGTGCGACAGGCCAGTCAAGAACTAGGAATTTCAAAAATGACGGTGGGGAAGGAAGGTGTTAAAACATGCCACCGCATCTGCAGATCTACCCAACTTGGGAATTATTACAGCAATAGATCTGTTATACCTCATACGCAGCTTGGATTCCGAGGCTTTTAATTTTAACTACCCTTAATTTTGTACCGATTTCGATCAAATTCTAAACGTATCGGTAAACTTTATTCGCATTTTGGTTATAAAATTGCAAATTCATTCGTGCAATGGTTTGCGGCATCTCAACTGAATTACCCTCAATGTACGGATTTCAAACAAACAATTTTTCTTCAAATTTCTATGCTAGAATCTCAACTCCGTATAGCTGTTGAGTTGTTTATGGATCCGGATGGACGAGATGAATGGGTTGGAAAGGATGGATGGACCAAGTGGCATTTACAGGTGCTCCGTAGAAACGTATGCACCTTAAAAACAGGTCAAAGGAACATCACAATAATCCGAAATCACAAGGAACATGAATATAGCGGAAATTATGGGCAGTGTTGTATGACTAACCGCAGACGCATTACTGAGATAAATGGGGAAGTTATTTTTCGTCTGAGAGGACACTGTAACCATTGAGCATTTTACTGAAAACATTGGCGTATTAAGTCTTTCTGCCTGTTTTAACATCAAAACAACCAGACAATAAAGCAGAAAAATGAAGTGTTTGAGTTTTTTTACATTTGCTTGGACAAGAATATCGATTTTAGATTTCTGTTGTTTTACAGTTACCCAGTATTTTCAGAATGTATGTCATTCCCTTTCAAAAAGGCCAATCAGTGAAGTTAATGGACAGTATACTGAAATTTTCAATACGTAAAATATCTAACTGTATTACAGTTTACGTGTTCTGACGGATGAGATTTTTCATTTTATTATATTTGCATCTTTTTTCAAAACTGCGTTGAATTTCAAATTTTTAGTGTGTGCTATTTAAAAAAAAAAAGATTTTAAATGCCTTTGGTAGAGTAAACATTTGCTACAGTACTTCAAAATTGCGAAGAACGTGGCTTTTGATGTGACTGAGGAAAAATTTCAAAATAAAGGAAATAACAAGTTTTCTATTGCTTAATTTCTGCTTTTTACGAGTTCAAAATGTTTTGATGCTGTAGTAATTTAAAGGTGCCTACAGTGATCAAACAGTCTAGTCAGGTACCCTTACAAATATTCAACCTTAAAGTATTCAGGCAGGTCGCTGAAATTCATATCGATCATTTTATAAATTTCTCAGTAAAATATAGGTACAACTTTAACAAAGGCATTACGTAGACTTGCAGTCTGAATTTTAAAACTAAATTCCTGGTTTTAGGTTTCTAAAGGAATGATTTGTGGGTGTAATTTTTTACTGCCCACATGGAATTCCATGTTATCATCGGCTCAAGAGTTTTCCTCCAGCTGAAGGGCTGCGCGCTTATGGTGCAGATTCACGTGCAAGCTGTGGGCAAGCGCCACGTGCCTCTTTTTAAGTGCTGCTGAGCCTGCTACAAGCTTCACTCAAATCCATACAGAAATAACTGAATGCAAGTCGTTAGATTCGGTTTTAGCGCGCATGCGCGCGAGCAACTTCACACAGCATTCACTAAGTTGATGTGCGGAGAGTTTCACCTCTCAATCTCTTAAACTGTCCATAGGTTACCATGGTTGAGTATTTGAAACTCAACACTCGAAAAGGACTTCCATTTTTCGCTCAAACTCAGTGTCGATGCAAATTCTAGGTTCTTTACTTTCTCTACTATTATAGTAAGTAGCCGAAGTATTATATTTGTCCAGAAAATTTGATATCGAGATTTCAGTGAAAATATATTTTGAGGCCCCCTGAATCCAAAAGAACATTTTTAGAAAAAGGCCCGTATGTATCTCTCTCTACCTCTACCCCCCCCTCTCTCTCTCTCTCTCTCTCTCTCTCTCTGTGTGTGTGTGTGTGTGTGTGTGTGTGTGTGTGTTTGCGCGCGCGTGTGTATGTGCGCGTACGAACAGCATAACTCAAAAACGAAAAGTCGGCTAAAAACCAACGTTGGTGTTTAAGTTTGGTTTCCAAGGATGCAACACGAGCTTGAAAATAAATCCCTTCACCCTAAACTACCCTTTAGATGGAAAAGTTTTCGAAAATTTTGACTTTCTCCAAAGTGGCTCTAATGTTTTTGATTAAAATGGCATATGTTTAAGATTTTTATGGCAAATGAAATGTATAGTTTGAATTTTCTGGCTAGACCACATATAGTTCTGTTTACTTTGGATGACTAGCATAACTGGAGAACCGTAAGAGATAGACCAAATCTTACTATACAAAGCAAATGTAGATCTCGTTAAATGTAACGCATTTCTTTGGGAGGTGAGCCATTTCGGAGATTATTCCTTGTTATTTGTCTGAATTTTGCCATACTTATACTTCTCGAATGGAATATCGTTACTCATGTTTTTATTTTTTGGCCATGCAAAAAGAACGCAATTTCAAAGCCAACGCATGACGACTGGATTTAAAACATTTGACTATCACTTAAAGCCTACTATATTCCCGTTCCATGTTATCGTCTGTTGGACACAGACTATTTTGTGTATCCCGCAGACGATAACATATGGAACAGAGACTATCAATAAACTCATGTCTGAAATACTGACTTGTGTAAACCGCACTGCAAAACGACGTGAGACTTATAAATATTTTGCTCCTCTAATGTGCTCTATCATTCTTTGCATAGCTTTACATGAGTGAGTAGTGATAGTCATGTGAGCGCATACATCAGTTTTGCTTGTTCTACTATAGAGAAATAGATTTACGCAACTCGTAGATGGGTTTGTGGGTGCAAAGACTTTCATCTTTTTCTACCCTGGTGATGAAAGAACGAGAATAAAGAAAGTTCCCACATTTCACAATTTACCTATATTATTTGACTTATAAACCATTAAAATACTCGCAATAAACATTGGAACATCTGGTTTCCTGTAATTATGGTAAGGAAGTGCATATATTTAGACGCTCTAAATAAGAAAATAAATTTTAGAAACTAGTCTGCGGGCATCATAATCAAGCTTGGTACCCAAGTACAACACAATTCAAAGATGCGAGATTTTCAACAAAATCCCTCATCCAAAATTATGATTTACACTGCAAACTTTTCTTTGCATTTGGTTTACTCAAATGACTAAATGTTTTGATTATAATACTGTGTGTTTAATATATTTGCATGGTTAAAATGCATGTCAGCTTTATGGGAATAATCTAAGAACTCCATATCATTCTGGACGAATTTTACATAATCCTATCTAACTGTTAAACCGTAACAGATAGACATACAAGCCAAGAAAAATCTAGACGTCGTTTAAACAATCTGTCAATTTTTTGTGGCCTTACTTAGAAATTTCCAAGATATTCATAGTTCTTGGTTTGAATTCTCCAATACTTCATATTTTTTAAGTGTTTGGTCAGAATATCCATGTTTCCTGTCATGCAAGAGTGGTATTTTGAAGGTAGCATACTCACAATTTAAATTTTGACTACGTTATGTCCTTTGTGCCCATAACCAAATGTGAAATAAAAATGTTTTTTGTAAACATTTATCTCGATTAACATGAAGTAGATAGTTATTGCAATAATAGTTTACAAACGTTATATATTGATAAACGAAAGTGGGTAGAGGAGGTAATGTGAATGTGACATCAGATCTTTTCGAGTACACTAGTGGGAAAGAACTAAATATGCCCTTACAGGTGCCTTCCGCACCATTTATTCAATTTGTACTGATAACAACCTGTTCTTGGGTTTGACACCATATTTTTCGCTTTAGTTTTATGTTTATTAGTTTATTTTTTTAATTATTGTTTAAACTTTGTCCCGGAATTTAGGAATTTCGCTAAAATCTTCGCATTGCATCCTTAAAAGTTTCTGGACAGCAGCATACAATTATGAAGCTAAAATATAATCAGGCTGTATTAAATGAATTAGAAGAATGTATTACATGCAGGACTACACAGGCCATATACCTATAGCTGACCTGATTTAGCTGTACAACTCCAAACAAACAATTTGGTTCTTCGTGTAAGTGCATGCCCTACCCCTTTACATTTCGATTTTGATAGTGAAAATAAATAATGATAACATAAAGAACCTGAATTTTCTACACTAGCTAGTGAAACGCACGGTTAAGAGTACGCAGCTTTCAAATTTAACACCAAATACATGCTGAAATGTTAATAGGACCTGTATCACTAAATATAAGCTCGTGACGATGAATTCTTAGAATGCGTACTCAGCCCTAAAAATGAGTAAGGTTTGATACAATGAAAATATGAAAATATTAGCTTGCCAGAAATAAGATTCTAAGTTAAAATACACGCTGGAAAATAAATAAACGTTTTCTTGCTTATTCAGCTAAGCGTTTGTATATAATGTATTCGAATAAATTGAATCTAGTGTAATTAGAATTTTTGAAGTGAAAAACCTGGTCTTAAACTTTTCATCGCGCACGAATGGCCAAACCATTTGTTATAAAATTTAACATCTTGACCACTGGCCCTACAGGTTGATATAACGTAAACGAAGGTAAGACAGAGTGTAGTCTTTGAAGTATAGATTGTAAGAGTTAGTTGACATACAATACCGAACACTTAGGCACTACTTAGGACATGGGTTATATGTACATGAATTACTTTCCAAAATTAGAGGTTCAAATGCAATCCAAGGGTAAATAAGTATTTTGTATTATGTATCGTTATATTATTGTTATCATTACTGTCATTATCTTTATTATTATATTTCATTTTAGTACAGCATAGTAAAGATTTACACACCTACATATTATCTCTGGTAAATTTAATTATTTATGCAACTTCGATAGGATGTTTATTTAATATGTTGTAACAATCTTTAATTTATCTAATACGCATAGTAGATACACTGGGGATGTATTGCATTACACTAAAAAATTCGATACCAAGATTTCATCGGAAATACATGTTTTGAGACTCCCTGAGTCTCCCCCCCCCCCTTGCCCCACCAAATCTTGTTTTCCAAAAGTCGCTTCAATGGTTTTGATTGAAATACCACATCTAACATATTTTTACGACAATTGAGACGTTTATCTTGATTTTTTTGAGAATATCCTCAGGAGAACTGTCCACTTGGAATGACTTGTGTAATTGGTAAATAGTAAGAGATAGGCTAAATCGTACTGCACAATAAATGTAGATCTCGTTAAAGCACACAATTTATGTCAAATACATTTGATTTTGGAGTGAACCATTTCCAAAATATAGCTTGTTATTCGTTTGAATTTTCTATAACTTACACTTTTCTCAAATGCAAAGCTATTATTTTTGTTATTTATGTCCTGGACAGAAAAGAGAATGGAATTTCAAAGCAATCATACAGTGACCAGCTCTTAAAACATTTTACCATCGCTTAAGCCTACTGTATTCTGCTATTGCCGCTCTACCTATAAGGAAATGTGCATTGAAGAGTGAGCGTTTTAAAGAATAGTGTATTCAAGAATGAGTAGAGAAGGTCATGTGAGTGCAAACAAGATTTTTCATTATAACTACTACCGTACGTATACTGGTTGCCAGGATAAATTGTAATACCGACCGACCGACCGACCGACCTTCAAGTATGAAAAAGAGAACTTTACGTTGTCTTCAACTTCTACCGATTTAATTGTTACTTGTATCCACGAACAGACGGTTTTCATAACATTACGTTACATAAACATTCAGAGGAAGTCGTGACGTAGGAGGAGTGAGAACTCGGGTATCGAGATACAGTGTTAGTGAAGAATATCCACATTTATCGCAATCCAACACTAAAATGATATTATTTGCTTGTCTTTAAAGGCAAGTTATTTCAAGTACATAAATCAATTCAAAATAATAAGATATCGACCTTATGTTTCCCACTGTCCCTTTACAACGTATTAGTAACATTTACTTGCCACTGTGTTTTTAACCTTCAACTATCCTTGCCTTTATATTGATAAAAAGTACTATCGGTTTCCAAGGTAGTACTTAGCTATATTGATTTTAACGACACGTTACGCAATGTGAGATGCATTACCACTTGCAACAATATTACAAAAAAAGTGCTTTGTAATGCCTTGAATGCAAATCGATTGCGTATCTTCTGGCCACACATACAAGACAGGCCCATACCACTTTCACTTTGTTAATTTAATGCGTTAAGAATTGTTTTCGGCTCAAACAACGCCTCCATTTGTGTCGTTTAATTTGAGCGTAGTGCTCAGAGAGCGCAATATGTTCGCGTGTCTATTCAAATCCTTTTTCAAAGTTTCTGGTGATTAAAATCTTAGTGTCAGAAAGTGCATGAAATATGAAAATAACTTGCCAAACACGAAAAAGGCAAGTAAATATATTCGACACTTATTTAATATTGGATAAATTGGCACTATATGATACAAATGTTAAATAAAAACAAACATTCCTGCATTTCTGTCAATTGAAGTTTTGAACAGTCGTGTAGGTTACATATAAAAACTTTTGTCTGAAAAGGATTCAAGTGGGTAAAGTTTTAATGCTAATTTTTCAAAATTCCGAGATTATTTCTCATTACAGCATTTTATCTTTTTCTGTAATTATTTTATTACCTGGAATAATAAAGTTGCTGATTATTTTAAAAAGTACTACGTATTATATGCATTCACATTACTTTCTCTACACATTCAACAAACTTTGTCTTCTTTCTAATTTATGTTAATCTAAAACATTTGTAGAAATGGTTTTATTGCAAATTAACTTGTAGATACAAGGGGCTAAAAGGAATACCTACATACATAATACTTAGCTATGATCAAATCTTTTAGAACAGCACGCTCTGAAGTTCTGATCTGTTTGTATCACTACAAGGAAAAAAGAACAACAATTTTGCTCTTCAGATGAGTATATAGGTATTGGTAAATTCAAATCAGTAGCAAAGAATATCACAGTAATGATAGGTCAGAAAAATTATATTGTGTACATTAACAAGAAATACTTTTGGTGTAGTAAGATTTTGTCAGTATCTTACGATTTAGCAGTTTTAAGAAAGTCATTTCGAATGAAGAGGACTTCATAGGCTATTCACCGAAAATTCGAGATATACATTTTATTTGTCGTAAATATCCTAAACAATATATTTTAATCAAAATTTTAGACATATTTTTAAAAATACAGAATTTTAAAAATTGTACATGTAAAGGTTAGTTTGGAGTGGGGAATTCGGTTGAAAATCGAAGTGTCGCATCTTTGAATCTACTGAAAGTATACGCCATGTTTGGTGTTTATGTGGGGGTCCTCAAAAAACGTACTTCCCTGAAGACTCGACATCGAATTTTTGGGGTGGAATACAATACTTCCTCTACTTACTGTTAAATACGTGGTAGAAAATGTAAAAGCGTAAACGCTTTGCGATAAACACTGTTACCACAGTTATTTCAATTATATTCTTAAACAATCACATATGGAGCATAAAATCAAGCATTTTACTTTTATATTACTATGGGTGTGACGACTAGGTATTCGTTTTATAAGGTTTACATAACTATTAATGGATGCTCCTCTAAATATTGCAAGTGACTGACGTATCCGTGTAATTCAAGGACTTTAAATCTTATTTTTTAAGTATAGCCGAAAAAATATCTAACTATTCTGTGCAACGGCAAGTCATCTCAATGCCAGTTCCATTACCTAATAAACAGAGCTTTAGAAGCTGTCTGCAATGAACTAGCGATAAGATAAGTGGTCCGAACTAAATACCTAAGTTTCATTATGTAATTCCATAAGTAGATGCTAGTTTTAAAATAAATTGCAAATAAGGATGCACGATTTGTTTATTTGCACTATATTGTATATATACACATACACACTGTTTTGTGTACCTGTCAATCGTTCCCTAAGTGTTTTTACCTGTCACTTAAACCAAATAAAAGTAAATTAGCCACTTTGTGAAGTATTTCACAAGACCGGCAACTGTCTTAAGAAATTCTCGCTCTTTTTCTGAGCTAGAAACTATTGCCGTTTCCTGAGTTTGTTTTTTTGGCCTTTTTTTATTCGCGTTCACGGTCTCCAGAGAGTCTGTAATTACTGATGCGGATTCATAACCCCGCGCGGCTTAGGCAACCAAAAGCTTCTTTGCTATTTCCGTCTGGATGAAAAAAGAGCCTCGGGCAACCGGCGCCACGTTTGTCTTAACTTTTGAATACTGTCACCCACCGGTCACGAGAGAGCTGGATATCCGTCAGGCGACAAAAACCACACAATTGACAGTTCACATGCTAGTATTACTGTTCAATTCTGTGGGGTCCCGTAATAATACATCAAGAAATACCATGCTTTTGTGGGCCCTGTTGTGTTGCTCCTCACCTTTCTCTTTCCCTCCCCCTTCTCCATACATCTGCCGGAACTAGTAACGGGACAATTGTAAGACCAACACAATATCTGCTGTTCTGCTGTACGTATGTTATATGACGCCTTTCGGAAAGTTTTTTACTTTGTTAGAAACTTGCAACATTGGCGGTTAAATGCTGTAAACGTCAAACTTTAAACTACGCCAATTTTGGCGGAACGTATGAATTTTAAGAGCCAAACCTTGCAAGGATATAAATGACGTACTAACCACCATTTCGTTGGTTGGTAAGGTTCCTGTCAGGAATGCCCTGTTAGCAGGAACTCCCGCACTTGTCTTCCTCCCTCGTTTAACCACCGGACAGGGTCGTGACAGCCCCTTCGTCAAATGATTAATGTGGCAAATTTAAACCGATACCAATCACGGCAATAACACTCCCAGCATAACGAAACTAAAGCTATAGTATGTCAGATAAACTTAGTTTGCTAACACACAAAGTTCTATAAAACTTTAAATGTTGCTGACAATTTTTTATTTACTTTTTTATATTCTTTTAACATGTTTTCTAAGAACCGATTTGTTATAGAATCACCACAGTAACTGCGATAGATACCTTTTTGCCATCTCGAAATTTGACTGTTCCCTCGATGATAGTGTTGCTATCCACCATGCTGAATATTTTCGTCTGAAGCACTTTCAGAACATGACACAAGATGAGATATAAAGAACTTCTATGATAGACACACAGGCACTATATCTACACAAGGTAAACTATTGGCGCACGATCCGCTCAAATTACAAACCGGTGTCTTCAGTTGAAGACAGCGCGGCTGCACATTCACAACTGATCGGGATTGGCCATGCCAGCCCCTCGCAGACGTAGTCATCCGCCCGACCTGCCATCTATTGTCCGTGTTCACAACCCGCTCTGCTTGCCGGTGTGACTGACTTCAAGGTTATGCACGTTATCACCGTGCACCGCGTGAAAGACAAACGAGGAAGTTCGCAATCGTAGGAACGCTAACGTAGGTATTTTGTGGTAAAGGAGCTTCCAAGTATATCAATGTAGGAAAGTAGCAACGCTCTCGAAGGCCATAAATTTCGGTGATGCTTCTTGTTGACATTTCCAACAAGCTTAGGTAAACAGCGGTAGAGATATCGCTCGGGATTTTATTTTGGTACGTGGCTGCAAGCGTATATATGATGTGCCGATATATAAATAGCTACAGTTACACGTGCACATGGGTAAATGGCCATGGCCCAAATAAACTACTACGGCAATTTAGTACCTTAAATAACTTGCGGAAGAATATAATAGGGAGTTGAAAGAACTGTTTCCTTGGGCTGAATATACACAAAGATTTCAGGTCTTCTCCGCTTAAAAAATTTTCAGCTCATTAATACTATACATTTTGAAAACTGCACCAATTTTTTAATTCCTTCATGTAGGTGCTAAAATAATTTTCAATACTTAAGGATAAACAAAATTTTGATATTACACCTGACAATAAGTCCGAAATATGATTTAAACTGACGCAGAAATAACTGTGTGGAGTACAGAGACAGAAAGAAACAAAAATGGAACGGGAAAGAACAATATTGAAATATTATTCCTGCTTTCTGCATATTAAAATTATAATTTTCTCTGTATTAACTTTGCATCTTAGAATTTTTTTTTAAGTGAAGCCACATTTGTTTGCTTAGAAAAAATAAATCAACAGCCCAATGCAACAGTTTTTGTTGATGTCACTGAACTGCTCCGAGAATTATTGATATCCAGGCTCAACTACACGTAATATATAACGGTACGCAAAATACTGATTCAACCAGAAGTTCCTATCCAAGTGCGCGTACTTCAATATAATTAGCATCTTCCGTTCTTCCTTTTTCTCAGCTTTTCTGCTTTTTTACACATATTAATCATCTATCTTTATTTGTCTATTATATGATATGATGTACTCTTCGACCCGAAACCTTTTTTCTATTAATATTCTACGCAATGCACCTTTTAAGGAAGAGTATTTTTTCATCAAGTACCAGTCGAATTCTTTTCCCCTTCTTGGTCAGCCCCATAATTGTTTCTGACTCCACTCTTTCTTAAATAGCCATGCCCGTTTTATCCGTTTATTTCACACATTCCGTTCTTCCGTATATCAACATTTCAAGTGCTTCCAGGAGGTTATTTGTTTTTTGTCGCAGCACATGAATTTCCGCACTATGCGCCACACCTGCAAAACTAACTTCAATTTCTTCACGATTCCATGAAAATTATTTTTTTTTTTTTTTCTTGTTGAAATATTACGAACAATAAATATTGCCTATCACAGCAATGTATAAGTTAAGAAATTCATGAACCATCTTCTCCAGAAATAATTCATATCTCACCTATTGTTTTGCTTTCACTGGTACATTTGCTTTATTATTTTAGAGACTAATACATCCTCAGGTTTTTTGTTTACATTAAAACAATGAGCATGAACCTATCACAGCTCCAAAGCTCTAGCATGAAAAGTAGCTTTGCTAATGACTGTTTATTTACAACTCATTTTTCACAAATTCCTATGTAAAATATTGCTTTAAATAAGCAAGTAGTAAATTTTAATTTAAAAAAGCACCCAAGACGGAAAAAAAGCAACTGAGTTGATGCGAAATTGCCACCGCAATATTAGGAACAAATGAGTTTCAAATTCGGTTGAATAAATTCCAAAATATAGTTTTTGGCTGACCAATTGTAATCAAACCATCCATAGATATTTACTATATCTTTGATCCTTTATGGTAAAAGCTATTATATTTACCATCAGGTATTTCATTTTTCTGACAAATATAGCTAAAAGAGACTATAAATAAAATGAAACGCAGCTATAATGCTCTGCTTAAAATAATATTATTGGTAATGATAGGTATACCCTGTATATTTAATTCTTAGTAAAATATAATCAACCGAGCGGGATGGCTGTGGCCGCATTCGGGAGGAGGCAGGTTCGATCCCCTTGGCTGCGCACTCTGACATGGGCTTTTCCGTGGTTTCCTCTTGTCACTTAGGCAATGATGGAATGCATTCTCTCATACCACGGTTTCCTTTCCATCATCTTTCATCATCCTTCCATTCTCTTATCGTCTTTCAAGCGTGCTTTCTGGCGAATGGTGTTGACGGTGCCGGACAGATGACGCGGATGCTTGCGCATGTTAACTGCTGTTCTCGGCGTTAGGTGGCGTTTGGGGGTAGGGTGCCTGTGTGATACCCATCGGTCCCGCGGAGCGCTAACTCCAGCGTGGGGAGGGGGACGCTTGGTGACACCGGACCCGCCGTGTGTGGTGGCTGCTCAGTGGTGTCTGGCGCCGGGATGAAGAGATGAGATCTTAGCACCTGTTAGAGACCGCCGCGCGTCCCTGTAGCTTGTCTAGCTTCGACCCTGTGTGGCAGCTTCAGTTTCCTCACTACATCCATGCCTGCTGAGGGTGGTAGACACAATAGATCAGAGTTGACTGTGGTGCGCGAGGTGTCCCCCTTCGTTGTTATACTATACCCTATAAAAGATAACCAAGCTTTATAAGGGAGTTATGCTTAGTCTAAAACCATTGTGAGAGTTTGTATTACTATCACAATTACATTTCAGCATTCTGTGCGAAATGTCCTCACCTTGAAATATAGAAAATATAGTAGTATATTGAAGTTTCTTATAGCAACCAACTCCAAAAACATCCCTTTACTTATCTTGTCCAATAAATTAAGTAAGTGAAGCATATCTCCTCAAGAAGAGGAGATTTGCATGCTAAAGGAACTTGCTCTGTGTAAATTCTCATCCTCGACATCGGGGGTGTCCGGCTGTTGGCCAACCAGGAGTTGTGTAAGCCCGCACGGTGAAGAGCTGCCACCGGGGAGTTTCAAGCTGTAGCTGATAGGGACCCCACCGTCTACCAACGTCTCTCCTCAAGTCGGGCCACCTTGTTGAGAATCTTCTCACCTCACTTCTACCTCCCGATGCTTGACCCGTTAGGGACATAGGCACACAAGAGGTTCCATAGGTCGAGGTACTAAATTCCTTCTCGGAACCTCGTCATAGAGTCAACGTCTCACAAACCCTCCTAGAGAGAGAAACACCTCCAATTAAACACTGTGTGTTTACGTGTGTGCATATTGTATAGGTACAGAAACTCTAGAACTTATTCAGCTATCCCACTGCCAAATAAATAGGAAGAAAATTCACAATTTTAAATGCAGAAAGAAGACTTTTATACACAAAGAACAAATGTACTTACGATTTGTGTGTTCTGGAGCTTCCATTTTAGGGACCTTTTTTTTATCTTCTTTGTGTTATAATTTATATTATTGTGTTATATTTATATTATATTTATATATAAATAGTTGCCACTATTTTGCAACTCTTTGACGTATGGTGACAATGTCATTGACATAAGATTTCAACTGGTGGAGAAATAAATTTGTGAAGTAAAAGCTGAGTCAGTAATGAGGAAGTCACAGAAAATCGGAAACAAAACTAAGCGTCTCTCGGTTTTCTTTCCCATGGGGTCCCTATTCTCCGTGAAGGGGGGGGGGGGGGAGGTGTTGTAAGTGGTGGCGCTTAGAGGCGGGCCGGAGGTGCAGGTTCGATCCCAGGGATCCGCATGTATTCGTGTTTTTTTTTTTTTTTTTTTTTTTTTTAGTGTTTAACGCCCGCTTTTACTACAAACGGCACCGCAGGTGGTGACACTGATGATGCATGGAATGAAGATGGAGCACCGGTGGAATGAGAAGCGGCGTCTGGGCGGGTTTTCTGCGGATTCTCCGGTTTCCCCCGCCACTAATTCCACCAAGTGCTCTGTTATCACCTTTCCATTCATCCAGTGCGTTAGCTTTTCATGTCATCTTCTTCCTCACTATCATACCTGGTGCTGGGCTGACCACCCGCTTCCGGGTCTTCACACCGACCGGTCCATAGGTTCATCTGCTCCCCGATAGGCATCTGATCCTAGGCACAGGCTTGTAAGTCCTAGGGGTGTATGGGGACGGTAACCAGATAAAAAAGACGAAGAGGAAGAAGGAAAAGAAAGAAGTTATTGTAAGTTACAACTGGTTGCCAGTTGGCACTCAATCATCTTTAATTTTAAGCTATTTCAAACTTCTAACTGCTGGTAACTTTAATTAGCATCCCTATTAACCCAAGTGTACACTTAGATTATTCACTTAATATTGTCGGTCACCTTCATTTATTTTAAATAATTTAACTAGATGTTTAATAATTGCCTTTACTAAGCTCTCAGTTACAACTTTCACTTTAGAGTACCTTTATAAATATTCTTATGTCGTATTTATCACTAAATGTAATTATGTATATCCTGTAATAAAATCACCTCAGTCCCCAACTTCATTATTTATTACTCTATATTTATTTGTTATATTTATATGTTTTCATCTTCAATATTTAAGCATCTATTAGTCACTACACTTTCTTTTATTTCTTGTTTACTTAACTCTATTTCCTTTCAGTTTCATTTACTTTTAACTTCACTTTTACTAGCCCATTCTCACAGCATGGCATTTTGTCCTATGATTTCCTACTTCTCACTTAACATTGCACTCTTTCACTCACCTTTTCCTTTCCAGGTGCAGTAGTTGACTCTATCCTTTCCTCAATCCTCATTTGGTTCTCATTCCTCTCCTGCTATCAGCAACTATTCCACCTCCGCCGTCTCCTCTACCGCCTGCACCTCTCAATTCTGAAGAAGCAACTAAATACCGGCAGGAATTTAAAAGAATAACAAAGTGTTGAACAATTTGAACCAGTGAAAACGAATATCTCGGAAATAGCTTATACAATGCCAGGACAGTAACGTTGCCCGATGCGTAACGCTGTCACAAGAGTATTTTCTAAAAGGCCTAAGCCTTGTTTATATGTTGAAACTGTAGCCGTAATCTTTCTCGGAAAACTGTCGATGTCTAACACATTCCTTACAGCCACATTCTCGTGAGAGGAACGCAGCAGTTAACGTAGATAGTAGATCTGTTTATGACATCATCGTGAGGTGTCATTGCTACTGTTCCCAGTTTCCACTCTAGGGAGCCCAACATCTCTCAGGCGTTTTCTGGTCAGATGTCAACAGTTTGTACAGTTGGAATTCTATAAAAATGGCGAGTGTAACAAATACATTATAACTAACCTTTACAGTACATGAAAAAGATTCTTACTTGAAGAAAATTTGGTGGTTATGAATACAGTGGAATCCCGATAACTCGACCTAATGTGGATTGTCGAGGTACTTAAATGTCGAGTTAGTCACAACTCATAACATAATACTGCAGATTACACAAATACGTATTCTAGCACAATATAGAACACAAAAGTAAGACATTCTAAAACTAATTACCTACGTATTAACATGTTCTCCTTTGTCCGGTCTCTTTAACACGTCCAATTTAATTTCCATTGTCATATCAACTTGCCTTTTCTTCTCGTTCTACATTTTTACTGGCACAAACAACTCAATACAACACTAACGGTAAGCCTAAAGCCTTGGAAGCTGCACTGTAATCACTGTAACTGAAAGATGACCTTACCACGTACAGGAGTATCTTTAGACATGGCGAATGCCCTTGCTAGGATCTGCGTGAATGACAACATGCAAATTCATGATGGGGTAACGTCTCTGTTTCCTTCCTTGAAACAAACAAGACAGTGCTGATAATGCGAGACGCCAGTGTACTTAGTCACGGTCCGTGATGTTTATGTACTACACGGAAGTCCGAAAAATAACCTGATCTTATAAATACAAAACAGAACTCAATCATTAACCGCTACGCAATTCGTCGCGTCTAAAAATATATTTGCACTGGGTAAAGCAATAAACCTTCAAACCTTCCTAACAAGTGTTTGTGATATACCCATATGTATCCACATTATTAGAGGCAAGCTTTTCGCTTCGTGACAATGGTCTGCCGGCTGCGTATGTTCTGACTAGATATCGAAGGTCTCTATGCAGCCAGCTCTATTGTTACTATGAGGAAGAATGCGGTAGGTTGTGTACGTACACTAATTAAATTTTACTCATACTGTTTATAACGTATAGTAGATAATAGAAATTATTACAGTCAAGTTTAATGGTAAAAATTATTTATCCCATAATGGTAATATGTATATAGTAAATAATGTTTGGTAAACTATAGGTAACTGGCATAACAATGTGCAGCAATTTCCGGTTAGAAGGTCTGGTACGGAGTGCATCTAGTCTCGTGAAGGGTGCTTGAAGAGAAAGCAGCTCTGGTCCCCAAAATGAGACCAGGATAGGCGGCGTTGTGACCTATGACTCTCCGTTAACCATCACGCTACAGAAGAGATCCTCTATGGCAGGCGGTAGGGGAAGCAGCGACCGTTCCTTAGACCTTTACCCGCTTGGGATTAGGGGTGCAAAATTGCTGCACCGCGCTCAGTGCCGCACTCCGCTGCTCATGGTTGGGGGCATGAGTTGCTATCCGACCAATCGCTTGCCTCTACAGTCTGATGTTTAAAAGATACATGAGATGCTATGCAAGAGGAATAAAGGATAAGAGGGGAAGGCCGTTGCTATGGAAATATAAACAAAGTTTGCCACATTGGTTACACTGATGAATCATGTATTCTTCAGGTCAGTTGTCACTAGTTGTTTGCGAGAAACCGACCTTATTTTGGCGTTCAGTTGCGAATAATAACGATTTAGATGTCTAGCTGTATGCGTAACCTCATATAAGATTGTAGCAAAAGGGGCAGCTTACATTAAAATGAATTAACCATTCAGAAGAGTAATTTTCAATTAGCTGCAAAGAAGCAGTAAAAGACGCAGGAAGACCTGTATATGCACTAATTGCTTTTCAACAGCAAAAAAGTTTTATTTTAGTCCTATAACTTATAAACTCTCTTTTCTCGGGTTTTCATTTCTTGGCATATTCTCATTTTAAAATAATTGTTCCACATAATCCACTTTTCGATGTCAATAAATTGATGTAGTATACTTCCTTATAAATAATAGGGAAAGGAATTATGGGATGAGTTTTGGGAGATTTATTTCTAAATTTACTCAAATATTACTAAAGAGTGTTTAAAAGTGTTATTTTTCAAAAACTAATTGTAGCCTGAGAATCATTTTTTCAAAAGAGTAGAAAATAAATATTAATTAACATTTCTGGAACTAATTTTAAAATATACCTGTGGACAAAAAAGTTGACTCATATCTGGAACGCCAAATTCGTCTAAGTCCTGCATGGCACAGCACCTTGAATGATTATATTGGTTAATAATATTAAGATCTGGTACTTGTGACAGCTTATTGCTGCCGCTACTCAACTGTGTCGCGGGAGATTTAAACGAAGTGCTGCATCGTGTTTCTTTTTTTGACCGCGTGGTACATATTACTCGGTCGTCTTCTTAGCGTGGTAGCGCTGCTGCTTACCAAGTGAGGGACCCGGGTTCGATTACCGGTACCGACGTTGAGATTTTCTCCCGCTGGGAGGCCTGGTCCAGGGTATACTCAGCTTCGTTAGGTCTCTGAGGGGCCAACTGAGGAGCTGCAAGATTGAAAAGTAGCGGCCCCTGGTCGAGAAGGCCGAATAACCGGCCGGGAAGCACCGAAACACTGACTATGCCGCACCTCCAATACCACAAGCCACTCATGACGGCTGTGGTGAGCAGAGGTGGGGACGCAGAGGTCGGGCGGTAGACCTTGGCCCGGATGAGCCGTTGTGCCACGGTGTTACATTGTTTAGATAATACACATTAAACCCCAGTTGCGATTTCAAATGAATCAAGCTGAATTTGAAAATGTTAAATATTTCACAGATCGGTAGGTATTTCGAGAGCCTAATCCTTTCATGTCATAATTAATGTAAATTTTTATTTAAAAAAATGTTGCATCAGTAGAGCAGAATTTGAAGTCCATGCAACGGCTAGATTCGGAAATGTTATGAAACTAGGCTTCCTAGTTGAAGAAATACGCCTTGCCAAAAGAAATAACATTGTTAAGTGTGTGCGTAATGAGCTACACGGAATGTTTGAACCTATTTTTATTGGCATTTCTGGGTGCTATTAAAATGCTAACTAAATGCAAATGAATCCTCCTCAAACAACACTTATTTCTCTAGTTAAATTCTTGTTATTGTAGTAAGCAATAAAGCCCACTTTAAATTACTTAATGCGTATTCGTAAACAAGGGAGAAAGCGGATTTATGTAACACCATTCCACGGGCAATTAACTTAAGCAGCAGCAGTCTAGAAGGTGTACGGAAAAGCATCCTAAGTTGGAAAAACCTTGCATTCTGAAAGCACGCCAAATAAAAACAAGAGATTTGTTGTGTAGTGCTTTGTTGTGTTTGATAGTTTCCGTTGCAGCATTCATTGTACGACGTATGGTATGACTTAAATCTTTTAAGAGGCGTAGAAACATTTTCAAGACACTGCTTAGGTCGTATAGTCATTGATTTATTTTACCTTGAAAACATTAGTGTTCTAAGTACCTATGAGCACATTGGGTGCAAAAGGCATACATATTTTACTTGTATTATTTTGAAGAGAAAGGGTCATTTTGAAGCCACTCGGCTCTGAAACTGCCGATTTCTCTAATTTTGATCAGTGCACCTGTAAATCTTATTAGAGGTACAATATATTTTACAGTTCCACAAGAGAGAAGATTGTGTCCAGTGGACACAAAATAATTAAAATAATTCATCATATATTTATAATTAACAACTGAGACATTTATTTTTGATGGTGGTTACAGACTATGTGTCACTGACTGAGATGTCTCGGCGGTAACGTGAGGGAGATTCGGGGTTCGATTCCTGGTGGTCGCCCGCTCTGGCATTGTTGTTTTACGTGGTTTTCCTGGGCCGGCAAGGCGAATGTTGGGGTGGTGTCTTCTAACATGGATCTCTTCTCTTCTATTTCATCTGGTTCCATCTCCCTCTTTCGCGTTATAGGTTGACTCTGGGGCTATGCATCGGTCGATGGCGGACAGATGGCGCAGAAGCTTGTGATTTGGAACTTTTTCTTGGCCACGCCAGAGGTGGTGCCACCCTAGAGTAGCTTGGGTGGGTCGCCGCCGAGTGCCCCCTAACTGGTTGGTCAAGCCTGTAACTCTTGGGGAACCCTAGGCGTTTCTGTCGTCTGCGTTGGTCGTTCCTGCAGCCCATAAATCTTGTTCGGTTCCTTGATCTCCTGCTAACTGTCCCTTCCGTTACCAAATCTATCCTATCCTATCCTATCCTATCCTGTCCTATCCTATCCTATCCTATGCTATCCTATCCTATCCTATCATATCCTATCCTATCCTGTGTGTCACCTCCAAAATGCTTAAGTTGCTCCTCTGGGTTGGGAAATCCTCATAGTCCACAGTTTCGACCCTATTTTATTGAATATTAATGTCTAAAATTTATACAAAGCATAATGGGTTAAAGGTATTAGATTCTAAATTTTCAACAAAATTTCGAAAAATTCACATTTAAAAATGTTTATGCCTTAAAAATTCCTCAAAAGCTGTAGATTTGGGTTCAAAATGCGGTTCTGGTTTTTTGCTCTTAAATGCCTAAAAGTGACAGTAAAATGGACATGCGATGTAAAAATAGACCTGAATTTCACGCAATGTTTGTTTCTTAAATTTCTGCTATTTAAAGTGATGATGTAATTTTTATTTTTTCAGATTTATAGGTTGAATGTGAAGGTCTAATATTTTCTTTATATTAAGCACATTTATAAATTAGGGCATGTAATCATTTAACACATGACGAATGCTTAAAAGCATAAAAGTGTTAAATATCTTTCTTTACGAAGAAAGGTTGTATTGAATCCATGATTTTTTAATGCAATAATGTTGTTTACTTAATTACTCGTGATTGAAATGCAAAATGTGAAGCACTGAAGTGGCACAAATTAATGCTTTATCATTATACAACATAATTAAGCTATTTTCAACAGTTTTTAAGAAAACAATTCGTTTATATGATAAATTTCATGCACTGAGAACGCTGTCAAATCAAGACAAAAATCATGTGTTTTGTACAGACGGAAGTTGTAAAATTTAGCAGTGATGCTAATTTATAAAGCAAAGCCTTCACTAAAAGATGAGATAATGTTTTACCTTTCTACTTCAAAGAGCGCAAGTGATGTATAATTCAGAGTAATATATAATGCAGTGTAGTGGCATCAGAAAAAAAAAAAAAAAAAAAAATTAAACACAAGCATTACGTTCAGAATGGCAAAATATACCTACACGAAATTACAGAGGATATCTCAACTTATGAGACTGCAATTTTTGCCATTTAATCCACCTTTAAACATATCTAGACTAAAATTTCAATTAAATTTTCTGGAGTTTCTACAAAATTAGCAATACCAGTACAGAAAATCTTAACATTTAATCTACTATGATTATATGAATTCCTCGACCACCCCGATAATTCTTTCTCTGTTAAAATTTACCTAACATATTTAAACAACAACATATATATCTATACAACGTTTCCAGACGTTGGAGGACTGTCGGAGTGGGGGGAGGGTACAGTTTAGTGAACTCAGAAATATAAATTCCACCCATATTTTATGGTTGTTTTCGTGAATATCGGTTTTTTTTCCTACGTTATAAGGAACATCACAGGAGATAAAAGCCATCCCAAATTCGTTTTAAATATTCTAAGCACTGGCTCACTTACTGTATCTTTATCTGCCACCACAACGATTCCATTTTTTTACTTTATAATGGAATCTATGTAGCTGTCGGTAAAAATTCTGTAAGTATATAGCAGAGATGTTCAACGTCTCCTACGAAAATAAAACATGTGGGTCTCATTAAAACATATAATTTATGTGATAGACTTCTGTTTTTCTTTTGTGTGACTCATTTCCGGGATATTCATTATTATTTGCTTGAATTTCCCAATACTTATAGTTTTCTAGAATAGGAATGTTATTCGTTTTCTTTATCTCTAGGCCTTGCAAGTAGAACGGAATTTCAAAGGCATCACATAGCATTAAAACATTTGACTATCACCTCCCGTACTCCCCTTGCACCTACAAGAAAATTAGCAATAAGGTAATTTCTGAAATGCTTATGTCAATTAAAATGTAGTAGATAGAGAAATAGGAATATGTAAGAATAGTGTATAGAAGAGTCAGTATGGCATATATTTGCGAACAGAGTGTCTCCAAATTGAACTATATTAAAAGTCTGTATCGCAATAGGTTACGCGACGATCACTTGGTGTATCTTCTGAGGCTATGCACTTCGACTTTTTCGCCAAATATTGACAGACTTCTTAAATGTAAGAAGTACTAAAGAAGTTACTAATAAACAGATGCTTATCTTATAACATTTGAAAGTGCTTTTGCAAATCAAACGCATTCTGCATATAACCAAACCGCCGCTGTAACACAATACACGTGACAAAGTTCACGTATAGTGGAAGGAGGTAAATCCAATCTGCCCTCTTTAGCAAACGTAGGACACCGCTGATATATAGTAATAAATTTAATATTACAGCCTTATCTTATCTAGTTAACTAAAACAATTGTAATACACATTCTTATGTCTTAATTGTTAAAATTAAAGCTCTAAGAGGTTACACGAGATCGTTGTGTAATGATTTCATGGGGCGAAACCATGTATGCCAAATAGCTTGATATAAGAAAATATTTGACTTCTTTTAGCTATAGCACAAGATGCAACTGGCCTGCTATTCAGCAATTAGATTCATTTTAAATAATGTAGTACAAAAGCGAGTAAACTTTCAGTGCCTAAGAGCTTAATAATTAAACATCTGCACTGAAGAACAAGAAGTAGTACATCTACTCTTTAATATTGCTGCAGCAGAAAACATCTCACTCTCTCTGTTCTCCTCTGGTAATTCACTTTCATCCAACAGCTCATTCTTTTGCGTCTCTGATTCTCTTTAATAAAACAGCACAAGCGACGACAATAGTGAAGAGAGTGCTCATCCTGCACTCTAGAGGGCCACATCAAATATACACTGAGGTGCCCTGTGAACATACCTGAGCCCTGGTTCTTGTTTTCATACAGACTTCAACTAAAAGCGCTATACGTGCGTTCACATTTACATCCGTAGTTCCCCAACAATTATTCGGTACTTAGAACCTCTCGGAGGTAATAAGGAAAATTAACATTGCTCTAGAACTCCAGACCACTAGCACAAAATTCATCGCAGTCACAGCATTTTATTAATATCTGCTAATAACAAAATCTTAATCAAATCGAGCAAGTTAAGTTTACGCTTTACATTAAATCTGAAGGTATTATTGACTGTGTCTGGTATGAATATATGTTTATAAGAATAATTATCAATATCCACATTCTTTATTTGCTGCATCATAGGCGTTGCTAACCACTACATAAATTCTTATCATGGATCTCAGGTAGTGATAATAGCTATTTATTAGGTCACTTGGGTAATTTATGTCTTTTTCTATTTTAAGCATTTCTTTTTTTTAATTTTACGTAATGTTTTTGTCATTTTCTGGACATTTGCCTCTTTATGTAGTCATTTTCTTGCATTTACTTCAAGTATATAAAACGTTTTTGTATTATTGACGTTTTACATTATGATAACCTTTCTAACATCAGAACTTTCACTATTCAACTAAGAAGTAAGCGTAGCTTTGTATATCATTTACTGACATTCTTGGGGGAAAAAATCACATTCCTATTTAATGGTTAGCCTGAAAACGGTTGCATACGGTATAGTGTAGCCATTTTCAGGGAGGTAGGTATCATTAGAATTATGAGTTCATGTCCAAAATTACGGATGAACTAGGTCAGTTATCTTTTTTTCCCTTTTTGCGTTCATAGGTGTGTACTGTCCTTATGCCTATGTCACATAGTCTGTGAAATCCTCTCCATTTACTACGAATATTGCATAATTTGAGAATTAAAAATAATTAACACTACAGTTTTGTACGAACTGCTATGAAAACATGTTTTAAAATTTTATTTTCAGATTCTTCAACCTCGAATAAATGTATATTTAACTAATTTTATGAATTAGCTCATAATTATTCTTACATTCACTTTTCTATACGTGTAGTAGTCATATCCACATATAACTAATTTAATACGTCATAACAACAAGACATATGTTAAAATATGATTTGAAGCTCTCCTGGCGACGAACATATTAAAGATGTTCTTGGGCTTCGCTAGTAGTATCGAGTAGAAAACACCCAGTCTAATGTGGAGGTGGTTCAACGCTCCGTTGGAATCTGTTGTTTTCTGAGCCGGTCGATTTCCAACTTTAAGGCTGGTTTCCAGGAGGGACTAAGCTGCAATCTGGCATACCGGTTCAGTGTGCTCTTCTCGGAGGAGATGGACAGAGCCTTCTTAACCCTCCGTTCCCAGAAACCGCCACCATTGTGGCAAAATGTAGCGGTTTCTGTGAACTGTTCCAAGGATGGAACTGTTCCAGCAAATAAAGACTAAAATTTAAACTGAGTTTTATTTCTGGGCGCTCTTAACTGCTATGCTTCTAAGCATTCCATTCTATATTAGGCGTGAAAGATGGCTTTATTTTGCCTAGAGGCCTCCTTATCAGGTTTGAGGTTCTTTTACGTGCTGTGCACCTACTATACAGGATCACTGACTTTACTTCACTCCCGAAGGAAGCTTGTACTAAGGATTCATACGCCCGAAAGAGTCCATCGTCTTTTCCATCGTTTGAACCCGCGATTTCGGGAACCAGAGGCTGTAATATTTATTGTCCCGCGAAAGAAAGGTTAGGTCGCTTTTGAAGTAGGGTGTAAAGTGTCAGAGCAAGAGGAATACACAATAGTGTGTTATCACTGGTCAACTTGTGTCAACCACAAGGTCATAGCTAAACTCCTGAGTCAAGTACAGTATGGAGATCTGTGTGGTAGCAACGGTCATTAAACGCTCATAAAAGAACAAAAAGCTCCAAAGTAACAGTTCTCCAATAAGGTGATTGTTCGATTATTGTTTGCTCTACCAAGTACCTCGTAAGTAGAAAAAGTATTGCATTCCACCAAAAAATTCGAGTGAGTGATTGAATGAGTGGTATTTCAGAGCCCATCAACAAGGTCGTTTGGGCCCGTAAAATGGGGCCAAAAATTTGATGCAGAGATTTTATGGACATGCATGTTTTAAGGCCCACTTGTGCTCCAAGTCACTGGAGCACAGCAACGCATATGACACAGTAGGCCCTTTGTGTTTCGAAAAAACCATTGGAAGGAAGAGCTGAAGAGGAGACGAGAAGGGCGACAAGGTGCTGACGGTGATGCGCGCTCACCGGATGGGGTCCTTAACGATTCCAGAATAACAATAATCATATATCGAGCACGACACCACCTTAGGCATCTTCAATCTGGAGGTCTCGGAATCGAACGAGCCGCTCCCAGAAAGGGGCCTCAGACAGCCAGTTAAGCTCTGGGGAGCAATCTTTCAAGAAAACAAACGCCTGTCCTATAACCTGAAACACATGAAGATAAAACAGATGAAAGTAAGTGATTGACAGGGAATTGGTTCATAGAAGAGGGACCACTCCAGAATTTACCTACCGTCATGAGAAAACCACGAAAGAACCCAATGACAGTAAGGTCCGACAGACGGAAATCGAAACCAAGACCTTCCGAATGCAAGCTTCACACGTTACTGAGGAGCCATCTTGCTTGAAACTCATAAGTAGGCTTCGGTCACGCTTGCAAACCACGTTAGGTTGAGAACTACTTCACTGCACACATTTCTACTTCATGTTTATTGATAGTAGAGGAGGTAGGGAAGGGGAGGGTGAGACACCGCTACAGTAACCTGTTTGTAAAGTGACGCGGGTGATAGAAAACCTTCCTGCAAGCATAATTTAAACGTCGACAACATGCAACCGGCGCCGAAGCAGGCTGGATTCAGGATTAAGGGTATTCAAATTCATTGTGCAATAACGTCAAACATATAGCTAAATTAGAATAATTAAGGGCGTTATTAAAGATATAAAGGACCATCTGTGCTCGTCAAAATGTAAATTAATTGTGAATGTACATTATAATCCTTAAAGGAAACTCAAAACATAAAAAGCCATTAATGTGCTTACATTCCTTCTTATTTGTATCCGTAATTAAGTTCCTCATATACAGTTACGACAACTATTTATCGACTTTAATTAGCAATTCTTCCAGCTCCAGGTGAGGAGAGAACTATTTCCAGCGCTTTTATTACTATTCTGTTCCTTTCTCCATTACTGCGTCCGCTGTCTCCTTTATCTCATACTTTGTGTATTTGTTTATTGTTTGCCTTATTCTGTGATCGTTTAATAGACACAGCTTCTGAACGAAACCACAAAGCTCAACTTTAAGCCAGCACATTGTGCTGCTAGCTAAATTAACTACATGCAGAGCCGGGAAACAGGATACACTGAAGTTTGCAAATCATTCCCCAAGCGATACTTGTGCACCCAAGCGGGAATTTGTCACACTAAAGTTTACCAACGCATATTGTAAAATAGGTATGTGAGGGCTAATACAGTCCATTCTGAGCTTCACAACTAACCATTCATCCGCTATTTTTACATGCAAAGCCTGGCGCGCTAGGGTTCTATATATAAATTGAGAGAAAACTGTTTGCAATTACTGCTTTTTTATGGCACAGACCTGAATTGCATAAAAAATCTGTTTCACCAATAAAAGCCTGTCATTTGTTGAATTTTAAACTGCAGTGTAGTTGCTGAACTTAGCGAAGTTTCTAGTAAAACCCACCTCTCCTCGCGTTATTGCGCTCTATACAAAGATACTTCTCTGTCTCTAGCGGCTATAGTCTGGCCCTCTCTCATTTTTCTTTCTCCTGTTGGAGTCTTCTGTCTCTTCTTACATTCCACTAACCACCCCTCCCTGTACTTCTTGCATGGCCGCGCCATGCCTCTCACAAAGCAGTGCGGGTTCCTTACCAGGCGACCGCATGTGGCATTTTTGGTGGACAAAGCGGCGCAGGGCGGGTTTTGAAGTTAAGTTGAATCGAATGGTTTATCTCCACTTATAGTTACAATCAAGCGAGTGAGATGGCTCCGCAATAACATATTAGGCTCGAATTCGGGAAGTCGTGAGTTCGATTCCCGTGGTCGAACTTCCTGATCCATGGACTTTTTCGGGGTTTTCCTGGATCGCCAGGAGAATGCCGGGAAGGATAATTACATCCCCCGAATTTTCTGTCCTTCCATTTCGTTTCATTAACAATTTAAGTAATCCTTCATCCCGTTGGTTCCTTCAGAGACGCAAGTGTCAGCGAAGGCGTTAGGTGCAGCTTGGCAGGGATAATATGCGCAGTTTTTCCGTCCCTCGTTGTCCTAGGGATCCGGGTGGAAAAGAGGACAGCATCTGGGGGCATTGGACCGTGCCGTGGTCCCCCTGAGTTGGCCCCGGAAGACCTAATGGGAAACCTTAGGGATCTCTGTCAATGTCTATGCCGTTAGTCTGATCTGCCCGCCCGGTATCTCCTCTCAGTTCATCCTTCCTTCCGGGGGTGCCCCCTAGGTGGTATAGGTAAAATAAGCCTGGCTTCAGTGCCGAACCCACTCCGTATCTCTCCTATTCCTATTCCTACAATCCACGATTACAGTTTTAATTACTAATACATATTATTATTATTATTATTATTATTATTATTATTATTATTATTATTATTATTATTATTATTATTATTATTATTATTATTATTATTATTATTATTATTATTATTATTATTATTATTATTATTATTATTATTATTATTATTATTATTATTATTATTATTATTATTATTATTATTATTATTATTATTATTATTATTATTATTATTATTATTATTATTATTATTATTATTACTATTATTATTACTATTATTATTATTACTATTATTATTATTACTATTATTATTATTACTATTATTATTATTACTATTATTATTATTATTATTATTATTATTATTATTATTATTATTATTATTATTATTATTATTATTATTATTATTATTATTATTATTATTATTATTATTATTATTATTATTATTATTATTATTATTATTATTATTATCATTATTATCATTATTATCATTATTATCATTATTATCATTATTATTATTATTATTATTATTATTATTATTATTATTATTATTATTATTATTATTACTATTATTATTATTATTTATTATTATTCTGATTTAGTATATAAACGTACAAAATACTTCCTATCTAACAACAGCGCATGAAGGGCCAAGGCTTGCCACCTAGCCGCTGCGTCACCCACCTCTACTCACAACAGGCATCATTGGTGGGGTGCAGTACTAGAGGGTGGGACGTGGTCAGCGCCCCGAGCATCCCGTTCAGTTATACGGCCTTCTCGAGCTGGGGCCGCTATTTCTCAATCAAGTAGCTCCTGAATTGGTCCCTCGAGGACCTAACGAGGCTGAATTCACCCCGTGCCAGACCTCCCACAGGGGATAAAATCCCCATGCTGGTACCGGGGATCGAACCCGGGTCCTCCTCGGCGGAGGCAAGCGCGCTACCAACTGCGCTACCTTTGTACTTCCTTATTTACACGCTTTTATTGCCATCATCAGTTTTCCTGCCTATCTTTCTTAACTATCTCGGTTCATTTCCCCCTTATCTTTTTCCTAATATTACCCAATCATTTTAATCCTTTTTGTCCCTGTATCAGTTAACATTGCAAAAGTTTCGTTGTGAAATTTGTCCCACAATACATGAACAGAAATTTTAGCAGCACACAAGCGCGTGCCTTTCTTTACAGTAGCAGCGGAAATGTTTAACAGAGTGGGGGGAGGAGGGTAACAACGCAGTCGACATCCAGATGGTCACGTGTCAGATAGGAATGCAGTGCTATTGCACTGTACTAGTAAGCGAGTCATGAATATTCTTTATCGCGATCTAGAACTTGAACAACCAGTTTAGCAGTTATTCAACAATGCATACAGAAGAAGTAATATACAGATTCTTGTACATAAGTCGAACACAAAATTACAGCTACTTCACCTTTTCAGAATTAAACCGAAAAAACCAACTACTTTCGTGCTACATCCGTTGACTTTAGAGCATGAATACATCGATTAACCATTATTGACATTCCACTGTTGCCGAAAACCCAGAGAACAGTCTTTTTCTTCAACTTTAGGGACTTAAGCATTGAATTTAACGTATTTTGTAATGCTAAGGATACTAAAAGCTCAACACATATTTCATATGACAGAAATGGATGATGCTTAAAATTTCAGGTTGATGTGAAGACTACTTTTCAAAACATTATAAATCGTGGAAAGAAAGAAAAAAAAATTCCCATTAATTTTACTGTCTCTCTATTTTTCCTTATCAAAATGAAGCACAAGGACAGTGCTATTTTATATCTAACACAGTCTACAGTTCATTGTGATGTTGCAACTCACAACTGTTCTGTCCTCTCGTAACCCTGGTACACATTTTTCTGTCTTTTAATTCTCTCTGTCTAATACTCTGCTGGCTTTGACAATCACATTCACAACAATAACTCCGACACGATATATCAATGTTCCAAACTGTCTCTGTCGACACATTTGCATTTCTCGACGACTGTACACACACACACACACACACACACACACACACACACACACACACACACACACACACACACACATACACACATATTGCTAACAACAGTCTCATTCAGCACTCAGAATTCCATCATAAAACAACTAGTCACTCGCCGTTTCACCTCGCTTTTGTAGACGAGAATGACGTAGCAGGAATATTTCTTGAAAATTACCTTTTCTCGAACCTCATACATAAGTCCGGCAGCCGGGAGTCTCGTGAACACTCTGGAAACCCCTTTGTTCTGCCGCGCTCATTGTCGTCCGTTCTGACCACTGCATTGTCGTCGGGTCATGTGTTCACAAGAAATGGTGCAAGGTAGCTTGACCTTGAGTCTTTGAGGTGTGCAGCCGCGGCCGGGATCACAAATTTTATAAAAGTTTTATATAACGTATGGGTTACACATTCAAGAACATTGCAACAGAAAAATTGAAGTATTCCTGATAAGCCTGGTGCTTCGAAGTGTGGTATAAAAGTTTAAGAAGTTATTATCATCACTCCCTGGAGACGAGTTCAGGATAAAAAAAAAAAAAAAAAAAAAAAAAAAAAAAGTTTTGAGTTTCAAGAAATCAAAGGAGTTATTATATGTCCTTGTTAGTGTTCCAAATTCTTGATTTAGAAACATTATGAATACTCCTTCACATCTTCAAAGTCTAACAAAGCCCGAAATTCGTGCAAAGTGATTTCCGAAAACCGTTCGTCTAGAACAATAGTAATGGTGTCCAGGATGTCACAGTACAACCGACGGTAAGAAACTGTAGTTTCATCATTTGCTATTCTGTCTCTTTTGAAGAGGAACATTGCATTCGCTATCCACAGTATCATGCCATATTCTTTAAACATCATTTCTCAAAGAGTTTAAGAACGTACAGAATTCTTGAATCTATTGCAAGCACAGATTCATATCAGATGACTTCTTTTGCAACATATAGAAAATTAACGTCGCTTTTGGCAGAATTTCAGCAAAAGCCTTCAATAAGAGTGTAAAATCAAACTTGAGCATGGTCATGTAAAATCCCTTTGTGCACCTTCGGATTTCACCATCCTATTCTTTTTAATTATCCTTAATTTCACCAAAGAATGCTACTAGATCAGCATATGTAGTGGAAATAACCTCCATGAAACTGTCAGCATAATTCCAACGCGTGATAGCTACATTAGGCATACGTCCTTGTATTATTTTATCTAGTCCCGTAGTTCCTTTAGGCGATTTTGTAAAGTAGGCTGCGAAACCAGATAATGTCTGAAAAAATATCCTTCACTGCTTAATGTGCTGGACAGACTTTTGAAGCACTAGGTTTAGTCGCTGGGCATAGCAGTGTATAAATATGACTTAAGGATATTTATGCCGTATTAATTTTTGCAGGCCTCCGTGATGGCCAGCCATTACTGTTGTACCATCATATGTTTGGGCAACCAAATGGTTACCGCAATTGAACCCCTCTAACAGTGGTAAAACAATATTTACCAATGCAATAGTCGAATGATCCTCACTGACATCGTAGAGGTTTAACTATTTTTCTACAATTTCATTCCCTGGGGCAATATATCTCAGAACAATGGAGAGCTTCCCCTTATTCCAAATATCAATGGTTTCATTTTTTATTTCAATGATAACAAGCTGTGTCGCGGCCTCTATTATATTGTTTTTCATATCATATCAAGTTCTTCATAATTTTCTCAGTTTTCAGAATGCTCTCCCTCATCATATTCACGAAATACGAGCTCTTGCTTGATTAAATAGCACACAGCTTCAATTTAATTCCGTATTACATATCTGTCGTGTTTTACCTTTTCATTGTGTTGCTCTATTCTCTTTCTATAAGCTTCGCTAAGAACTAATTCAATGCGACTTTTGCCGAATTTAACTAAGCCTACAATACCTCTTACGTGTGCAAAAGATACCTCATGCCTGCGTTTCAATGTCCTAAAGCTATCCAGGTCGTGTGCCCCATTTCCATTCCACGAGATTTTCTCGGGGGAAAACAAAAGACGCGGCCAGCAATAAAGCCTATTTGTTTTTAAGCATCCACACTACCACTACCAACTAAGCCCCCGTACCAACAATGTTTGATCCAGCTTACTGCTTTTTTTTATTATTTGACCAAACTTATGAGAGTACCTTGTTTAATGATGTCTTGTTTGTGGTTAAAACTTCTAGCAGAAAACGGCACTGTAAACAAGTCTTCAATTACACAATTACATCCACGAACTGCTGAAGCACTGTGGATTCATTATTTAGCACTTATATCTTATGATGTCACAATAATTATCACGTTCAAATTCAAAACAGCAGTTTTAGCAACTAGCTATTAGACAATTACTAAAGGGCTTCCTTTGAGGTATACTTTCCGCAGAAAATGTAACGGGCACATCCCCTCCCAATATTAGGACATCCCCTCTCACCCCCTCAACCATCCCTATAGTAGTCCGGTCTCATGTCTGGTGTGTCCATTGAAATTATGTGGAAACGGAGCAGGACCAGTACAGTGGCAAACTACCACACTAATTCAAGAGAGCACTGTATGGCGACGAGAATTAAGCTTACAAACTGTCATTTGCTAGAATTATTTGACATTCCAACATTACTCATGATTCCATGGTGTTTCCAATGGCAGCCGTGGATACATGCACGCCTCGCCACTGTTACTGACATTGCCAACGTCTTAAAAATTGGAACATCAATATGATAATCTTGTAGGCCCCTAATGATCTAGTTGTCGACGGGCCCTTAAACACAACAACACTCTTGTAGGCCGTGCCATTGGACGCTGATGTGTGCATGTATGTATGCCTGCTTCATTTTAAGAGGTTGGTAATTACAATACAGAATTCAAATAACATTTCATAGGCTATACCATCTTCTAGTTCGTGATAGTAGATTGATAATCACTCTTGGCATTATTTATGATAACCTATGTAAGAAAAACCATGTACAGAAGCACTATTTGATTGAAGATTCTCAAAGAATAGTTTTGAAATAGAACCAGAAATGTTGAGAACACTGTCCTTCAATCGCTGTAGCTGCTACCTAGTTACTCCGCCACCCGCGAGCATTTCCTCGAACACTATAGCAGTTTGCAGAGTAAGGTAAGGGCGGCAGCGCGGTTCATGTGCCGTTTTGTACCTATGTCCCACAAGAAGATGCCCAGGAAGGGAAGTGTGAGGTTAGAGGAGACAGAGGGCGGCCGAATCAGGAGTCTCGACAAAGCAAATGGTAGCTTCCTTACGATTTCTAGTTTCAAGTTCCCCGGCGACGTCTAGTACAACCAGCACCCGTCCCCCTGCAGGCTTGCACATCCCATTGCGGGGTAGGCTCGGAAACCAGAGACACCCCGCCGGGGGATGGAGATTTACAGAGAGCATCCTTTTTTCCTGCCATGGAGCGCAGATTCCCGTCGACACTTTTAACTATGAAATTACCAATTATATGAAAGGTCAAGCAAAATGAGAAGTGAGATGTAATGGAGGGACAGGAAATTCGGAACATGTAAATAACCATCCCAGCATTCGTCTAGCTACGAGGGAACCCCGAAAAAAAAACCCTGCGCCACCTTACTCGGACTGCAATAGTAAATATTGACTTTATTTACTGAACGTATAAAACACTAGCTAGCTGCCCGACGCTGCACGGGTAGCTTATTAAAGTCGAATTACAATTTAATTAATTTCATTTACCAACGAAATTATTGTTCTATGACTTATAATATTTCAAAATGTTCTTAAGGGGAATCCTTCATTTTAACCGTTATACATTGTAGTTTCGCACAGAACTGGGTATTCCCAACAACGAATGCCAAGTCCCCCGGTATTCCTACAATAGAATGTGAAACATCTCTAGAAAGTCTGATTTCCTTAACCTTAACAGTCACAAGTTCTGGAAATGCTGCATAGCCTGCAAATATCTACTGGTGGTGAACAATCACGGGTTAGAATGGTCAAGTTTAATTCTTTTGGTATTCACAATGGATGACATTTTAAATATTTGTACACACAGTTATTTAGTAACCAAGGCTACATATTTGTCATACACTGTACAATGAAACAGGGGTGAAGCTGTGAATACGAAGATCCTATACTCCCAGACAATCAAGTTAATCGCTTTGGAAAAGATAATGTCTGCGGGCATGGAGAAAAATAATCTTCTCAGCTGTTAATTAAAAAATACTGGTTGACGGATTTCTAATATTAGCAGGCCACAATTTTCTCTCTTTACGTAACTTTTTATTTAGTATACTTTCCTAACGATCTTGATTACAACATACAAAGGAGATAAAGCTTAACGTTGTCACTCCAGGGTTAATATATGGTGATGTTAGCGGATTCAATTCCCTTTTGTTTTGCTGTGTGTTAGTCGCAAAGTAGTGACCACTCTAAATATCGTGATGCTGGGTGACTGCACATCTTAAACGCTCAAGGCCAAGCTACCTCAAACCACTGTGACAATGGGCGGCCGAACAAAGCATTTCCAGTCTGTGCGCAAACTTTCTACTGCCGGCTTGTTTGTTGGAAGTTCGAGAAAAGGGAATTTCAAGAAAACTCCATACTACGTCATTCTTATCCATATAAGCGAGTGGAACGGCGAGAGAAGCGAGTTTTTTCTTTTTTTGTTTTGTTTTTTGCAATGGAGTCGTGAGTGTTTAGAGAGACAGCTGTTAGGACATTGTGTGTATGTGTGTGTGTACAGTTGTCATTGGAGGAATGTGTGTATAGCCAGAGGCAGTTCTACTCGTAGACACTTATTCGTCACGTCAGAGTTGTTGTGTGAAGCAGTTTTAGTGAGTGTGATAGTCGAAGCCAGCAGTTTGCGAGATAGAGATCAGAAATGAAAGTCCGTGAAGTAGTGTAAAGGTTACGAGAGGAGAGAACAGCTGTGAGTGCCAAGGTCACGAAGAATTATTCTATACGGTGTTAACAATAAAACAAACGTGTTTTGTGCTTCAATTTTAGAAGAGAAATAAAGTGACATTATAAGCAACTGCCCTATGTCATTTTGTCACAAAATATATTGTTCGAAATGAATTACCCGAGGCAATTACCTTACTTTACGTGCATATTCTGTTGAGTAACAAGTATTTTCTACCCCATGGTATTGATAAACGTTGTCTCGTTGGAGCTTCAATTTAATAACATTTCAATTTTATTTATTTTTTATTTCTACGATGTCATCTCTTATCTCGTTTTGCATTGTTTCGGCCACTGACGGCTTCAGAGTTATATCTGTGCCATCTTTGTCTCAGGGTATGCGTGAGTGTTGTGTGAAAAGATATCACCGGTTTAATTCGCTGATGAATTTTAGTGTTGACTAAAATATTCTATTTGAAGAGGGTTCTCCATTGCTAAAATGAAGAACTGGGTTCTTTAATAATATTATAATATCGAAATGCGTCAGTTGCTGTTGTAAAAGTTTCAATCGTAAGGTTCCCTCAGGGCAGCCACTAAATATTTTGTAACTCAAACGCATCCCTGCGCAATCATTCAGCAAAACATCTGTCACCATGCACTATGTAAAAGATACTAAAGACTGAAGATAGCAGAGTACTAATCAGATTTAGAATGTTACACTAAAAACACGAGGGACACCATAGTAGCTGTGATCTGATTTAGAATGCAAGTTCTTTTGTTAACTAAAGCCCCGTCTGATTACCACTATTCATACCAACTTTCCTACTTATGTGGTCCAATACTATTTCATATATCTTCTAATTTTCTGCGGTGGATTACCTGCGTTTCTGCACATCCTAAGAGTAACGAATTTTCCCCGGAATCTGAGCTTGAGTCCCTTTCGCTTTTCTGATAAAATCGTACCCTGGGTTTATTCATATTATAAATGAGTTTTGATATAGAAATGTGACTACAATTATTTACTTATCTGACCTATTACCATTTATTTATTCCATTATGTACATCTTCCTGTCACTAACTACGGTGTCACTATTTTCAAATGAAGATGAAAAACGTTTTCCCAAGCACATTGTTCTATAACTCCATTGGGGTAGCATTCAAGTATACGGGCTTAGTAAATCCTTTTAATCGTTAGTGATATACGAATAAAATGAAATAAGTTGTTTTACAGCCCCACACCGTCAGAAACATGTGTTCAAGAGTGGAAGAATTATAAAAATCCGTTGAGTGTTTTTTGAGATTACCACACACACATGTTCCCACAAACACAAACACACACACACACACACACACACACACACACACACACACACATGCACACACACATGCACACAACCTATTTCTCCTTAATAAATACAGATATCGAGAAATATGAAAGCTTACAGATTTAAATACATCAGCATTTTTTCTTTTTCGCTTTATTGTTGTAATGTACTGGAATAGCCACCTATGGTACAAATATTGGTTTTAGAATTATGAATGCGCACATTCACAAAAAGAAATTTTATATATGAAAGCTAAAATACAGTAGAGAATTTCACGGTAACACAAAGTAACCATGCGACTGTGATGGATCAGCAACGAAAAGTGTATTTTTAGACATGTCTCCCGTTTCTTTAATATCACAATCCCAGTCTCCGTAAGTACATACTGCATCACATTTAATTCCCGAAGGAGACTCGGTCCATCATCTTCATCTTTGGCTCAGAACCCTCCCTACTACCTATACCTACAGCCTGGAAGATGTGCATTGATTCACTGCTTCTTTTTGCTTCCTAGTGTTTCTAGGTTCAGTTTGCCTAAGAATTATCATAGAGCAACCTTCTATGTTTGGAAGTGAGAATCAAAAAAATCTTATATGTTTCATCGAACTGCCTTTCGTTTAAGAGGAGATGTGTGTTAGAAATCAGCACTTTAGCTAATAGCTCCTATCCACCAAAGTATATAGCACGTATAGTTAATAAACATTGCACAACCTGTGTAACAATATTAGAGTGATTCGTGATCTTTAGTTCATTTTTAAATCGCGAGAGCACATTATTACCTTGTGATTCTAAAACTGGAGTGCCGAAAACGCGTTACTGCTTATGAAAATAGCACCCCGAATATGATATGTATCAGCAGACTGAAATAAACTTGCCATAAAGTTCCATACAGTAGCTTTTGTTTATTTCCCTGCATTATTTTTTAACACATATGTGTCTATATCGAAATACATGCGAAAATGTTTGCGTTTCCTGAAATAATAAAAGAGCAAGGTAATTTTCACGTATGATCGCTGTTCCAGTCTGTTGTAGCACGGCCAACCTGAGACTGGATGTTTTCGGCGCTGGCACCTCGCCATCCTCTCTTACAGTCGCTATCTGTTGGTAGAATTCGGTACGGTTTACCGCGGGGTTTCGAATTTATACACAGTGATGCCACGAGTTTGAAATATATCACATCGTTGCCAAGACTAATGGAATGATTCTCGTGATGTATAACATATATACTCCTTAACAGGGCTAATGCCGTATTTCGTAGGAAAATGTCATCATAGCGAATATTGCCATTTTTCCCTTCATCTTCTAAACAAGTATAAAATCCCAATCACAGGTTTGAGCACGTATATTGCTATACTTTTGAAATAAACACGATTTTAATTTCGCCCAATGATCATTCTGTAGTTGCCGTTTTAAGTAGCAATAATCATATATAGAGCTTCCGTAACAAAGTCTACACACAGAAAGGATTAGTAGCTTATTGAATAAAATAATTATAATAATTTTGTTTGTAGCAAATTTCAGAGGAATTACCAAATTATGGGATGGCTTTCAATCAAGCTCGGTGTGTGTGCCATAGCTTCTGTAATACAAATGTGTGTCTGAAGTACTGCAGGCAACTATTCTTTTTTCTGAGCCCCATATATAAAAGGGTGGGGCATCCAATCTGTAAAACTTCTCATTTGGTGCAAATATAACATTGTTTTTTATGTCATATTGCATGTGCTTTACACAGAGAGGCAGAAGGAATGACGAAGACGAAGAGACTTGCAGAAGGAGAGAAGGGAAGAGTGAGAAAGAGGGAAAGGAAAAAGAGAAGAACAAAGAGGGAAGAGAAAGGAAGAGAGGAAAAAGAAGGGAAAGGAAAAAAAAGGAAGGAGAGGAAAAGGAAGGGAAACGGAAAAAAGGAGTAGCGATTAAGGAAAGGAAAAACAAAGCAGAGGGAACGAAGAGAGAGAATAGGGGAGAGAAGAATCTGTCTGTTCACTGTATTCTAATAATTTCTTTTCTTTTAGGTTGATATATTTTACCCGAATAGATTATACCGGGCGGTGAATCAACAAAACGTTTAAAATGATGCTTAAGAGCTTGGAGCTCTCTAAGACTAAGTCTCTAAAGCCTAATTTTGTTTTCAGAATAAGGAAGAACGCCGGAATAAACCTTGTCCACATAACTCACCCTAACCGAGATTCGAACTCGGGATCTCTTGAATGTGAGGTATCATGGCTGTTTCTTGAATAATAAGAGCAAAGCTGTGTGTTTTGTGATTGTAAATGTGAATAGTTTATTTATGTGGTATTTTTCCGGAAAACAAACCAGTTAGAAAAAGAGCTGAAATACTCCTGATTTTTGTTAATAAAACGATACAAATAAGCGATTTCGAATCACAATATAGAACAACCTGAAACGCCGTGTTTAAAATATAACTCTACACCTCTGCATAAGTGATAAAAATAATTCTGAAATTACGGTTGAATGACAGAGGTACAAACTCGCATCAGGAAGCAATTTTAGCATTGATTTCTTGTGCTCTTGGCAGACCCGAGCTTACCTGCAAATTTACGCCTAAAACAAACTCTTTTCTCTGAGAATGCGAACGTGATGGATTATCTTGGACGGGATCTGAATGCTACAGTTTGCTCTTCCTCGAGTGGATTTCTACCTTCCCACTTCCTTCCCGTCAAGTGCATCAGCATCAGAAATTGTGTCTTAAAAGCACATATATTACTGGAGCTCTGATTTTAGTATAGAATATCTGTAGAACAAGGAATTCAACACGGACTTAATTATAAGTCTCCTTTTCTGATGACATGTGTGGCTATGACATTAACAAAATTGTTTCATTCTGGTTTTAAGCCTTTCAAACATTGCAAATTTGGAGAGTATGGAATACAATTTCTTGCTAGCGAACTTCTGTAATATATACGGCACACAAAATCAATATATCCTGCTCGATAAGATATTCTCGGGGCTCAAAACAAATACTTAAGGCTTTGCTTTCGCAGCATTCTGGTGCAGGCTAGGCAAGTGGTAGTCTATAAGTGCAGCCCGCTCACGGCCTTGCGCTGATGACTGTACGTATAGCAGTTAAAAAGAATGAGGGTCACTCAAGCTATTCCGCGAGTTGTCCAGGCTTGTTCTAGCGGCTGGTCTTCACGCTCGTAAAAGAATAACACAAACTTTATCATACATTTTGTTGTACCTTTTATAGATTTGGAGTTAGTGATTGTCATGACAGCAAGCTGCTGTTGTGAAAGCGTTCGACTTGGAGTAAGCCCATATACCTCATTGTATTGCTAACAGCATAAGGGCGTGGGGATTCTCCTCCTAATGGGAGATCTGATACGGGGTGCACTCAGCCTCGTTAGCTCCCCAGGTCGCGCAGGCAGCATAACCGGTCGGGAAGGCTGGGAGCGCAGGCCACGTCCCATCCTGCAGTTCTGCACCCCTTTCATGACGCCGGTAGTGGACAGAGCTGATGTACGCAGCCATGGCCTTGGCCCGTGAAGGGCTGCGCTAGGGGTTATTTATTTTGTTTATTACTTTCTAAGCAAACAAGGTATTGAAGGTTAGAATTTATTGGGAGACTGTTACCACTATCTTGGACTAATACAACACTAAGTAACACTCTAATTATTGTTGTGCGTTTTATAATTTACGTAGGGATATAACAATAATTGAGTTTTAATTTGCACCTATGAGAACCTTCACACCACAAACTAGCATAGGACATTTCGTTCATTATTCGATAAGTACTGTCCCCAGAAAGTAGCGTGCTGTTACATCTTAAGCCTGTATAAAACGCATATTTTAAAATAATACCCTCAAAGTAAGAGAAACTGTTTTTTTTTATTTATTTATTTTTTTCGTTTTTTTGTTTTTTTGTTTTTACTTTACAGCTTTTTTATAAATAAAGAAATTACTATATTGCACCGAAAATGCCCATTTTGAGATCCCTGAATTAAAAGGGCATTTTACAGGCGTGTGCATATGTATGTGAACAGTGCATTAAAAATGGTAGATAAATACCAAACTTGGTATTGCACTTATCATACTCCAAAGATGCAACATAAAGGTTTACAAGAAAAGTTTTTCATCACAAGCTACATTTTATAAATAACATTTTTGTTATTTTTTAGCTTCTAAAACATTGCTCTAATGATCGTGATTAAAATATATGTTCAAGATAGTTGCATAGCAAATATGATGCACACATTACGTTTTCTGGTAATAGCCTCTCATAGCAAACCATAATAGATAGACGAAAACTTACTATATAAAAATGTAGGTCTCACTAAAGCACAAAATTTACTTCAAATAACTTTGCTCATTACATCAACCATATCCATGTCGGAGATATCCATTGTTATTGATTTAAATTTTCAAATACTTCATCATTTTTGAAGTGGTGTCTCTTGCAATATCATGGAAACAAGATGGGATTTCAAGGTTAGCATATGGTGATTCCCTTTTCAAAGATTTTACTATAGCTTCGGCCTGCTGTATCGCCCTCGTACACTTGGTTCCATATGTGCCATCCTTAGAGCTTCAGATGGCATTTTACCAACCTTCTCAGAGGGCACGTGTATAGCGAGTGTGTGTGTGTGTGTGTGTGTGTGTGTGTGTGTGTGTGTGTGTGTGTGTGTGTGTGTGTGTGTGTGTGTGTGTGTGTGTGTGTGTGTGTGTGTGTGTATCGTTCTGCTTTTGGAGTGGAGTTTAATGCCGCGTTTACACGATGACAGTTGATGAGACAGTTGTCGGGGGCAGTTGTCCTCAAACGATTGCGAGACAGTTGCTGGCCAGTTCAGTAGATGGCAAGAAATGGTCGGGTGTGCAGTGTCTGTTTTGTTCCGTGAGGAATTACGTTCGACTTATAATTATCTTTGGCGGAAATTTATTGCTGAAACACGACTGCCTTTGTGGTCTGGTTATTAGTATGCAGTTATTAGTATGGTATCCAGAGGTTCCGGGTTCGATTCTCTGAGGCCGCGCCATGTCCGTTAGGTTAGACCGCTTGATTCTCACCAAAACGACCCGGGTTCGATCCCTGGGATGTGCGGTGGACACACCGGCGCAGGGGCTGGTTTTCTTCGAGTTCTCCGGTTTTCCCTGCCATCATTCCACAAATTGCTCCATCCTCCTTTCGTCTTCGTCCATTTGACTTCACTACTCATTTTGTTCATCCTTTCATTCTCTTGGTCCCTTTCAGGGTCGAAAGTGTCAGCAGGGGTTCGGGTGCAGCATGGTGGGATGAGATGCTCTGAGTGACTCCGTCCCCTGTCACGGTAGCCGGGCTCCGGATCGTGTCCACACCAAGGCCACTGAAACTCAGTGGGTGCCCCTGCAGGCGGCGCTCTGCGCGAACCGGCGAGACTGGCATACTGGCTGGTGTCAGGGAATTCGTAACTGGGACAATGTAGTTACTCTGCCCTCTGGTGTGCCAGTTCTTCTGTGCTCTGGCCGCCCTCTGTCTCCTCTCGCCTCACCTCTCCCTTCGGGGCATAGGCACAAAATATCTCTGAGGTGGAAGTGCCGAAGTTCCCCTCCACGTGTCCTTCTCCCTTCTACCTCCTTCGATTCCCTGCTGGAGGACGGAATTCTTTCTTTAGCCAGGATTATTCCCCATCCCCTCAAAGGGCTAGAAGTATGAGTCAGAGTGTGTGTTTATGAAATTAATGTTTACATAGAAAACCCAAAGTTACCAAAACCAAAGTTTCAGACCATAGTAAAACGAGTGAATATCATTCCCGACGAGCAATTGCTCCAAAAGGCAAAAACTAGTGATGTATTTAAGATGTTAAAGGCGGCATAGATGGAAAGAAAAGAAAAACTTTAATTTCTTATATCCAAAGAGAAACGAAAAAAGGGAAAGCATCAGTTGCTCATTAAAAGGACAACCGTAGAGACAACAGATATTTTCTTTCTGAAATAATTCACAGAGTAAATAAAATCTACTTAATCATTTTTAAGAAAGAAAGGCAATGAACAAAAAATTTTCTTGCATTTCGTTCTTCACGGTAGATATATAAATATCAATTACGATGCAGAGTCTTCCTAACAGTTGGTGCCTTTAATGGATTTATGAGTCTCGTAAAGAAGAACGGGAGGAACGCGTATCCCAAGTTGGCAATATAGATTGCGGCGTTGGGGAAATTATTTCAGCTGCGAGTTCCACATGCTTTTGTTTATTTAAAATTTTAGGGGGACAAAATATACTTTTTCTTCATTTGGCGCAGTAGCGCTAAAACAACTCTTTTTGTCAACAGAAAAATCATACGTGTACATTGCCTTAATCTACAGCTGGTCATAAAACTGTTTAGTTGTCGTTTAATTTGACTTAAATTGAAATGCCCCTTTAAAAGTATTATAATAATAACCCGAGGCGCACCAGCCCTTTCTGGGCCAAGGCCTACCTCCCAGTCGCTGTGTCCCCATCTCTGCCCACCACAGACGTCATGAGTGTGTGCAGTACTGGAGAGTGGGACGTGGTCAGCGCCCCGATCCCTTTCGGCCGGTTATACAATCTTTACAACCAGGGCCGTATACTTTTCAATCAAGTAGCTCTTGAATTGACCCCTCAGAAACCTAACGAGACTGAGTGCACCCCAGCGGGAGAAACATCCCCACAACAGTACCGGGAATCGAACCCAGGTCTCCCGCTTGGTAAGCAGCAGCGCTATCACCACGCTAAGGAGACAACCTAAAGGTATCATAGTCTCTCCAAGTCCAAGTAGAGCATTATATATATATATATATATATATATATATATATACCCTAAGACAAAAAAGTTGAGCTACGTCAATGTAGAGAAACTAATAGAAAATCGGTACTCTCCAAGGTTTTACCTTTCTCAACAAATAACGTTATTTTTAGACGTATAAATCAAAGAATGGCATCCATTACTTTTGCGTTTAGCTGCTATGTACGAAAAATACCAGAGATTCTGATAAAAACAACAAATCGATGGCCAGAAATTGTTCAAGTTAACAGTTATCGTTTGGAAAGAACTTAGAGGAACGCCTTCACATTCATCAATTCAATAACTTTCCATGTTCTTTGAAGAGAGAAATTTCGAGGGTGTATTCATTACAATAAAGGTTCCATATTTCAAAGTAGTTGGAGTTTAGAGATTGAAACCCCAGTGCTTTGGACTGTCCCTATGGTATGCCCTGATATAACACGAAGAAGCCCTATATTGACGGGAAGAAACTTTTATTTTCTTGTATCGGAATGATTTATATTTCACATAGCAAACATAGCTTTCACTGCATACCCAGGGGAATGCGCATATCTCTGAGCACGGGAAATATTAACGCACAGTTATTTCCTCGCGCTGTCTCTCGCATTCTTTCTGTTGGATGTGCTATTTCAAATGGATATACCATTGCGATTTCTGTGGCCGTTATCTTAATGCAGGAACATTTACACTTGGAAAACTTATGCTTAGAAACAGAGGGCAAGATTTTTTAGAGTCAAGTTAATCTACAATTTAGTAACCATTTATATACTACTTTAGACCAAAGGCTTACAATGTCACTGTCGAACTCACATTCACATGTACCCTGGTTTTTTACCTTCTCTACTACGTAAAATGTAGAGGAAGTATTGTATTCCACCCAAAAATTCCATGTCGAGATTTCACCGGAAATATATGTTTTGAGGTCTCCTGAATCTGAAAAGAAAAGCATTTTTAGAAAACTATCCGTATGTGTGTATCTCTGTGTGTGTCTGTCAGTCTGTGGACAGCATAACTCCAAAATGAAAAGTCGGTTAAAAATCAAAGTTGGTATTTAAGGTTAATGCCTTTCAAGGATGCGACACGAAGATTTTGAAGAAAATTGCTCCACCCTAAACTACCCTTTACATGGAACATTTTTAAAAAAATTTGATTTTCTTGAAAATGTCCCTATTTTGATTAAAATGCCATTTGAAATACTTTTATGACAAATGAAATGTATATCTTCAATTTTCTGGCTATAGCCACTCTTGTCATATTTACCCTGGACGAATTTTGCAAAAGTAGTAAACCCTTAGAGATAGACAAAATCTTGCTGTATAAAAATGTAGATCTTGCTAAAATACACAATTTATGTCGAAATAATTTTTTCTATAGAGTGAACCATTTCGGAGATATGCCTTATCTGTGTGAGTTTTGGAGAACTTATGCTTCTGTCAAATGGAACATCGTTGTTCAATTTTTTATTTGTTAAACGCGCAAAGAGAACGGAATTTGAAAGCTTTAAAACATTTGACTATCGCACAAAGCCTACGGTATTCCTACATTCTCCTTTCACCTACAAGGAAATAAGCAAATAAGAAATTATAGATATTATATACGCCCCATAGATTCTGTGCCTCATTTAATACACAGTGGTGCTGAAAGTGGAATTATAAATATTCGGAGTAAAGTTTCCTTAAAATGGTAAAGCTTGATGTGGGATCGTCACTCCTCCTTTCCACTCTCCTGCGCCGACTGCTGCTTTCTGGTGTCTTCTGCTCCGGCTGCTCTGGCATGTGATCTTAACCTCAGGGTATGCGTGAGTGTTTGCGAATAAAACCAGAACTTCGTTGAAACACTTTTATTCTCACCAAAATAAGAAAGCGTGAGATTTGCCGATCGTTATTAAATACGTTGAGTCGTTACCGTGTCTTTACTAAGACCGAAGATTGTTAATATTAACTATAATGTGTCCTCACACTTGAGGATCCGGAATACAAGTCCCGTAGCTGAAATGCTCGCTCGGCGGTCTGGGCGGCACGTGTACTGCCCCGTCGGATTCTGGAGGGCCACTTCCTGCTCCGTGCGCTCCCGGTCAGAAGTCACCTCTCACTTCCCCTCAAAAACCCCTCCAAATTCATGGCGCGAAAACTCCGCGTCATGACGCTCTCAACGCTATTCAGCTCTTAATGTCCCTACGACGGGTTTCGAAGAAGTCTCCGCGGCCATCTCTTGTTTACCTACTCAACACCTGCGCTGAGCGATTTCCAGGAAAACCGGTATACCTATGTATCGGGCTGACTACCTGGACTTTACCACTAATGACTTGCCTGCAACATTACGTGTCCCTTCTAACAACTTTAGCCGTAACTACTCCTTGCTAATTCTGTAGGTTTATACATGTAACGACCTTAACATTTCCTGATTATTTAATTGTGCCATATGACGCAGTATTATGACCGTAATTATGGCGTTCACAATTTCGGCTTCAAGCTACATATCACCCGAAGGGTGACCAGATCCGGCGCAATCATGGACGGAGCTACTAACGATTCTAGACTGAACGCATCCGAGCTTGCCCACAGGTCCCGAGACCCTTAAGGAAAACCGCTCACAGAGGGCAGTTATGACAACAGTCCTACCGACGCCAGAGAGAAGCCTTCACAAAGTGTACCACACAGCCCAGCCACAACACGCCAAACACCCTCACCTGGTCCTTCAACCCTGAAACAGGTGATCATGAAGGAAATTATGTACAGGAAAGTTGTGATATAAGAGGACCCACCCCACCATGTAAACTCGAGGTCAGAATGGACGGCTGTCGAGAATCGAGCCCTGGACCTCCCACAATGTGACCCTCACAGACTACCGTGGAGCTATCTAGCTTGGTGAAGTTTCCTTAGAGGTCACAGTTGTCCGTTTTCCTCATCCTCACTCAATGATAAGTGTGGTATTTCTCTTGCAGTAACATCCGAATGTGGCTGATCCGGTTGTCTTTGCACAGTTCTATTTGAATCATCTGCGGATTTACAGTTGGTCCGGCAACAACATTTAATGGCAGTCTCATCATTCACTTTTGACTGTATCTTCGTGTGATTCCTGTTCTTCACATTTCCGGACGCTCATAGCTTATTTCCAGCCGTTTGAATTCCATATGCCATTTGCATCCCATGTCGCTTCCGATGCAAGTCGATAATTTCTCCTGCATTCACTGGTATTAAAAGCATGTTCAGTTGTACTTGAAATCCTGCCAGTCCCACAATCAATGTTGGCTACATAATCAAAATAACTGAACTGCTTTTAACTCTGTACCTGGCTTTGAAAGTTACGTTCGGTTTCACAAAATTTAAATCAGTTTTATTTCAAAAGGTTCTTTAAAACGGCCATTAAACATTAAATAGAAGTTACTTAGTATAAAGAAGTTTTCCAAGGTAGGCGCTAAAGGAAGATTTCATAGATGATGAGCACTTTGTATTTTAGCCCAAAAACATTTAAGACAACTATTTTGGAAGTGTGTAACGCCTCGAAAGAGTTTTGTTGTGATCGCTACATTTTGTAATATTTGCTATATTAGGATTCGTTTGTGTTTTATTATTAGCCCTACACACTCGTAGTGTATAGCCAGTGAGTTGGAAACTTGAATCAGTTTTGAAAACTTCAGTGCCACGAAACGGACTCGTAAGATGATGATTTGACTCTCCTTCCCGATGCTCTTTATGAAGCCCGGAAATTAAAAAGCACTTCCAACATTGCAAGCTCGGTTGAAGCATATCTCGAGCATTTGTGATCGCCTTGAATGTTGACTGGGAAACTCGAACCAAGTGAGACAAATTAATGGGCGTACAAGTATCTCCACATTCTAGCTCAAACAGTGACAGCATCAGCTCGGAGAGCTGAAGATCCATGCTTCGAGACATTGCCGCAGTAATGAACTTATCAATTCTGATTCAGCTTTAGAATATATTTAAATGCTTCGTGATTTTTAGATTAAAATTTTATTTCAAATTCATAATGAGTAGAGTTAGTTGGTTAGAGCACCCGCCTGGTAAGCTGAGGGTCTGTGGTTCAGATCCCAGTTGTGACATTGCATTTTTCAGTTCCAGTTCTACCTCTCAAACTTTGCCCACACACGGCTTGTGTGTTTAAAAACACCAACAGTAAGTTTGTTGGCATAAATAAATAATAATTATCATAATCAGTATTTTAAAAACAATTTTTGCGCTACACAATGTTGGTCTATTTATTCTTTCAGAATCACTTATATTTAAAAATAGCGGTGTCAGGAGGAAGAAACTTACAAGCAAAACATATTTTGGAATAATATCAAGTCCGTATCTGTAATTGCTTATCAAGAAAATTACTTCTTATACTAGTGTACGCTAGTTTTTCATTCAGAACTGCAAAATAAATTCCTATGAATGTAGGTATAAGACTTATCTCAGATTTAGTTAAATAACAATGCATATGACAACCCACAGAGCGAGATGGTAGGACTCGGGTTCGGGAATTTCCAGGCTTAATTCCCGTCGAGCGTCTGACCTCGAGTTTTTCGTGGTTTCCACGGTGCTAGGCGAATGCTGGAGTAGGTTTTCATCTAACAGACCCTCCTTCAATCATTTTACTTTCATTATGCTTCCTTCACATGTTTCAGACGTGTTTATAGATTTCATGACGTGTAGCGGTGCCGGGTGTATGTGTACTCAAAGGAAAGGACATTCTCTTGCCGGCGCAGATATTTATTCAAAAGAAAAAGTATTCGCTAAGGATATATGAGGGCTGCTCGTTCATCACCCTCTCTGGGTGGCTCCAGTAGGGGGACGGATCGTCGAACCCTGAACTATTAGGAGCTCACGCGCGTCTCCGTGACCTGTGGCCTGTAGCCTCCTGTGGTTCCTTCACTTCATCCCTTCCTCGTAGAATAGCAATAGATCTCCTGTAGGTTACAGTACGTGAGGTTTCCCTCTCCGCTGTATTCCTTACATGACATCTAACGATATTCCCAATGGGGGGAATTTAGATCGATGGGAAAATGAACATTTAAAAATATATTGCTTACTTCTGAATGTTGTGAAAACATATTACATTATAGCTATAAACATGCCTTTCCTTTGACATTATTTTTAGTATAACTTCCATATGTTAAAAGATGTATGCAAATATTTCCTTACTATCCGGACATGCACAGACTACATTGTATATGCTAATCTTCGATTTTTGGACGAATAAATGATTATATTGTGTATAATGGTATATATTAAAATCAAAATTTGCATTGTTAAAATTCTTTGGGTAGAGGGGTGTTGTGCTTTCAAATTTTTTTACGGAAAAGAGTATGCGAAATAAAAGGTTTACAAGTATACTATTACTGATAAGTATTTTCTTTTATTTACAAACATTCGGTAGGTTGGACACCTAGGAGGACCTACCTATTTTTTGTTACTAATATTCGTGTACCTAAACTGACAACAATGATGAACCATCTAGTTCCTTTCATTGGCATAAAAAGTATCAGATGGTGTCAGAATTATCGACATATAAGATTTATAATTGTATAAAGAAATGAAAACGATACAGGTAAATAATTGCAATAAAGTTTCCATATGTTACATTCAATGTATAATGTAACAAGCGTGAGTAACATCATTAGCTAGGCAACGAAAGGCATCGTCATGGAAAATATGGAGTTATTAGCTGGGCTAATGTAGCTAGGTAATTAAGGTTACGATGATACTCAGCAAAACAAGTAATATCATTAGCTCAAGGTATTCCTGGAATTCAGTGTGCTCAGCTATCGAAAACATTGCTAAGTACGTGGATTAGAGTGGAAATGAAATTTTAAGGATTGAGCAAGGTTCACATAGTCATACAGTGATAGATTTCTTGGAATGTTCTCAGAAGTCTATTCCTTCTGGATGACTTTTTCATAAATGGTAAACCGTTATAGATAGGAAGACAAAAGTGAATCATTTGGCGATATTAATTTTCTCTTATGTGTCTGAATTTTGCAGTACGTATATCTTTTTTTCAAATGAGAAGTCGTTATTCATCCTTTTATACCGTGGTCATGCTAAGAGAACGGAATTTCAACCAACACATAGTGACTAGCTTTAGATAATTTGATTACCTCTTAATGCTTACCGTGAAGTGGATAGAGAAATATCTAAGCACTTGTGGGAATAGTTTGTGAAAGAGCGGAGAAGCTCATCTGAATGCAACACATCAGATTTTTATAGTATTCTAGATAGGAAACTTCGTTATTAATTTATGAAACACACTTTGAACACATATATTGCAAAAGAGGGAAATAACGAACGAAATTGTGAAACAAAGACAAAGAGTGACGTCAACATATGACGGGACAACACGAGCATGGTTGTCCTAGTACACGGTGAATATTTTTCCGTGATACATTTCCTCCGTAATGTACCTCAGGCAATTACCCACAGAAGTTGAAGAAGCTATTCCAAAGAGTTGAGTTTGTGGATAAAACAATCATCTACAACTTTTCACAGGTATGAGAGGTATATTCCTTCACCATCAACAATAAGTAAATAAAAATTAAGTGAAATTCCCTAAAAATAGTGTAGGAGACGTAAAGCATAAAGACTCACCGGAAATGAATTCTTTCCTCAGGAATATCTCCAAAGTTCCTTCACCTCCCCCTTACTTTATGAAATCTTTAGAGCACCTAAATTACAACTGTCTACATTGAGCTACCGTTTTCTTTTCATTTATTCTACATCATTCTCGACTGTCTCTTCCTCTCTCTCCTGTTGTAGGAAGAAGCGAAAGCGGGAGGAAAGGGGAGCAGAAAATCCTAATAAGTTGCAGCCCGATCCGCCAGAGGCGCTGTCGCCGCGTCGTCATTATGTCTTACAAGACCGTACCGAAGCAGGGATTCTTCGAACAAATTGAAAGCTTCCATGTAGTTATATTTCACAGCATTTCATTTTTTTCCTTCCATGTTCGCTCTTCTTATGGACCGCTATAGGGTGTTCAATACTAACCGGATCTATGACTTTCCCGAATTTTCAAAGGAGCTTACGGACTTTTTGAAAGCGTGGATTCAAGGAGTGGACTCCATGGAAATGAGAGTATTGGACCATTATTACTGTTCTTCAATTTAAGGACAGAGTCACAAAGCAATAGCAGCCATTAAAATATATGATTAAGGGCACCTAAAATGTTTGAAACCAATGGCTTCAACCATCCGTTACCCTTTTTGCTGTCGTAGCCTTTTAGAAGCAATCTCCGTGCGTACACAGATGCCCTTTAATTCTTTAAAGTCAATATTGTAAACTTTAATTTTGCTCTCCTTTTTCCACATTTGAAGTATTCCACTCGCTTCTAACGTTGATCAATGTCCACTAGAAACTCAAAAGTAACAGATGAACATTTTGAATATGTTTTCTTATACTATGGATAAATTACAAAAGAAAAATTTCTTGAGATGTAAGGTTGCGTAATTCCGTGATAATTTTGAATAAATGTTGTGCAATGGTCATAAATGGACAAAAGTCATTTAGAAAACGATTCAAGAAAAAAATTAGAATGTACTAAAATTGTAGATATATAGTTAGTGACGATGGCCCCTAAATACGTGATAGGATTCTTAAATTTGTGATAGTGGTTTCCTAATTCATCCTAATTCTCTGATTTCAAAAACAGTGATGACGTATGTGCATTGATTCCTTGACCTTCATCTCGTTACAAAATACAAACCGTTATTAACATTATTGCCTTTATATTTACCTCCAATTAATTGTTTGAAATTAATTGAAAATTTTGTTTCGGCAGGGAGCCCAATGCTCTGAAAAACTTGATCGTTTCATCAGCATCATTGAACAACATATTCCATAGCCATTTCCTTTCTCATCAGTTGCCAATAAAGGAAGGTAGAACTGTTCAGCTATCCGTTAGATTCTTTATAACTGCTGACTATTGGAGAATAAAAGTATGACAGGAAGCTCAACTTTGTATCACGGAATTAGGCATCTTTACCCTACACTCATTCAAATTTTATACCCATAACATTTTCATGTAATTCCAGGTATATTTTAGTTGTATAAAAAGTGAGTTGTCTATTAATGTTACATTACTTAGATAGCATAAATGTATGACTGGAATTAATCCTAAATTAAGAAATATGGACATGATTGTATTCGTATGTCTACCAACAAATCAACAAATGCGGGGAAAAATGTACTTTAAGATGATTTATAGATATGACATGATAATTCAAGTGAGGAATACCCGAAGTTGTCGAAATTAATATTCTTATACTGGTGATATAAGCACAACATAAATTATATGTTTAAATTGCTCTAAATCCTTAGTGTAATATGATTTTGTTTATGTTTAATATTTTACTGGCTATACAAAACAGAGAAAATCCAGTAGTGGGGTAGCTGTCCTATTTTAGGATAGTCATAAAGACATACCCTGCTAATAAATCTAAAGAAAACACCCAATTTTAAACATGAATAAGAAAGGTTAGAAAGTGCGTAATATACAGATATTCGACAAAGAGTAATAATGTACAAAATTATTACATAATGTGGAAATGACAGGTAACCATTTTGTAATTATTGATTTATTTAATTTAAATTTAATACTAGATACATTTAGAATGAAGAGGTCTTCCCGGGATATATGGAGATCATCCAAAACATATATCGGGTGGAAGGGAAATCATTACATTAATTTAAACCAGTGATAGATATTGACATTTGGAACACATTCTGTATCTAACGTTTTTACCTCTGACCATTTCCTACGGAAATATTTTAGTTTTCTCGAAAACAGGCTGGCAATACTGTAGATTGTGTGAGTGTCACTTTCCCTAGCTTAGTACATAAACAAACACAGTAACGGTGCTTCTTGAGAACACAAACAAATGCCCTACCTTGTCCTTCTGTGTTTACTGCCAGAGTGTAGGCCAATCAGAAGCGTTAGCTTCCAAAACATTAAAGCGAAAGCGAAAGTGCCAGACCTATTTACATTCACAAACCAGCTCAATTCTCTGACCAACCTCAACGCAACGTTGTCGACTTACTACATGTGTGAAAAAGCTACCAGGAGTATTCCTTCACATCTTTTAAATGATTAATTATTTCGAAACCCTGAATGATATCGCATAATGCCTACCGAAGCTATGTATGTAATAAATAAGTTACTCTACGCATCTTACAAGTGAGAAACTGTTATTTGCGTACATTCTTGTGGAATTACGCATCCAAGTTGGATCAAAAACCATTTCTTTATTTATTTTTCTTTTGTCGAAATTGGCTGATGAAAGAACAAAATGTGATTAGATTTTTCTGTGTGTAATGCTTCTATGAAGCACATATTAGAAGGAATATAATGACTTCCCTTCCCCCCTGTATTTTATTGCCCTTGAAATATTTTAAACATATGGTATTTTAATCAAAATCATTTTAGCCATTGCTAAGAAAATGAAAAATAACAAAACTCTCAATATAAATGGTTGTTTTATGTGGAAAAATATCTTGAAAACATAATTTTGCATACTCAAACACCTTCCGACTTAATATGAAACGTAATATTTACCAGAATATCTGTTTTGGAATACAAAGTCTGAAAAAAACGTTTTTGTCTATATTGGCAATCTGTGTGTAATTATAGCTTCAAAATCGTAATTGTTAATGCAGTTTAATTTCGGATACTTGCCAGTTCTCTTTGGGAAAATACAATTCTGTGAAATTTGAAAGCCACTGTCGTGATAATTCCGATTACATAATACATTAGGAAGTAAAATGGAACTATCGGCTAATAATTTATATTCCGCAATTCAATTTCGCTTTTAAATTGATGCTGTTTGTAGTGAGATAATTATTTTCCGACCTTCGGTCTCAAAATGGTAATCATGACAACAAACATTCGTTAAGTTAATCTAAATTACCGGAAAGCTAAAAACACTTCTTGTGCATTACTGAGGAAATCCCAGGATCTACACGAAGCATTTAAGATCTATATCTGTGTAGGTGGATTTTCACTCAGTCACGAAAATTAGCTCGGTATTCTGTTTCCTCACTGCAGCACTTCGTGTTTTCCGAGGAAGGGATATCAAGACTGTAATGAGACCAATGCGCTGTGCATATAAATGAGGAGCTAAACCTCTTCCTGAACAAGTCTCCTATTATAGACGTATTTGAAGCACTGGGTGGTATTTCAGTTCAGCCAATTATTACTGACTAGTTATTTTTCTCCGAATATGTGCTTATGGGAGATCTGATCTATACTTTGAAATTTCTATTTGCATTGTGTTTATTTTTACCTGTTCTACTGTCAAATTAGATAAAATGTTCGACATCGAGGTTCCATCGCAAATATGAGTTTTGCTGCTCCCAAATGTATGCTTTTTAGTTTGATTCAATGCACGGTTCCTGCATAAATTATACAATACATCATGGTACTGTACTATACTGTACTGTAGTGTGTCACACGGTGCTGACGCGGTATGTCTCCCCAGCGTCGGAAGAGAGCGTTGACCTTGACCTACCACGCCTTCCTCAATCTCCCGAGTTTTCAAATGGCATGTATCATTAAGTTTATCACGTATGTTTCAACCGGTTTGTGTTTGTGTCTTGTCAAATTGTTTGGGAGTGTAATCCAAACTTCGTTCAAACGCCACACGTGCTTAAAACAGCAGACTGTGGATCAATTCTTTGTAAAGAAATTATGTGATTTTATGTGATCAAGATTTTTATATTTTTAATGTGTTGTAAACAATACTTACTGTGTACTGTACATAATTTTGTCACAAGACAGTTTTTTGCCGTCATAAACGACAAGTCTGCTCGTTTAAGGATTTAAGTATTTTGTTTCCTTTATTGCCCATGCGATCCGGACTATCCGAATTTGATTTTTTCCGGATTGTCTTTGGTCCCCGTTAGTCCGGATAATCGGGGTTCTACTGTACTAGATAATAAAGCGTAGTCAATAGAGGATACCATAAAATAAAGGCATTAGCAGGAATTGGAAACTAGGATTAAAAAGTGAGTATTGAACACTAACTAAAGATAACCACAACTGACCTGGAATAAAATAGCAGAAATGAAGAAAGACCAATGCCTTTAACACTGATCCGTAAAGAATGAAATAAATACTCGGCATTGCCTAGAGCATCTATACCCGTGAATGCTATTGTGCAATATTGAAACAAATGAACAGCGCGTAGGCGTGCTTTCTGCCTGTTTTATGTGTAACTCACTGGCGTCGAGAGATTCAGATATTAATTTTTTAAATTAAAGGGAAAAAAGGCCTCGAATGAGCGGATATAGGAGTGGTGCGGTCAGTTATATTCCAACATTCATTCTGGCGTTGTGCACTTGCTGTCCACATTGTAATTCGAACATTATTCAATTTCCAACAGATTTTCATATTGCGTTATTTATAAAATGTTGTTTCCTTTTTTCTGTGAGTCATAACCACTTTTTTCAAAGCAAGCGAAAAGCAAAGCCACAAATAAATATGCCTAAAAAGATTATTGATCCATTTTTAATATGTTTAAATTTGTATCATCATGCAATACGTATAAAAGGTAATAGCAAACAAAAATATATAAACATCAAAAGGACGAGCTTATTTATTAATGCTTATGTTTGCACATTCAGTATTTGACGCTGCAGTGAGTTGGAAAGCTTAGTTTAGCTTCTTTTCATTGCTTATATTTTGTTTCTCTGTCTTGTACAGGTGTGCTTTTCTTATACATTATCAACTGTATTACGCGCCAAGCGAAATGATTCCGCGGTAATCTCTAAGGCTCGCACTCCGGGGTTCCGAGTTAAGTTCCCTTTGGGCCGGCCACTCTAAACGGTTTTTGTCGCTGTATTGATTGGTTGGTAGGTGAATGCTAGGGAGGACTACATAATGCCCCCCCCCCCCCCCCCACACACACACACAAAAACACACAGGGACCGTGAGGTAAAATGCTTCTTTTAATTCAGTGAACCTCGAAACAAATATTTTTAATGAAATATCTATACGTACTTATTTTTTGGAAGGGAATTCAATAGTTCCTCTATCTACTAGGTAGGCACGTGATAGACTAAGTAAAATGATGCAGATGCAAATTCTTTAATGACCCCCCCCCCTCGCCACATACATAGTAAATTGTGAGGCTGTGAAAGTATTATATTTGTCTGTATCGTTACGGAGGGGATTCCGGCACGTCTGCCGCGTCAGACCCCGGGAGGAAGGATTAGTGAGAGTACCCTACAGGTGGCCAGAGTGCATGGCAGGCAGAGCTACTACGGTGGGTTCTTGACAAATGCAGGCAGTTCTTTAGCCCGACTGAGTTCCAGGCCGCACCGTATGGCGTACCACCATCCAGGGCCGGCTGGGTAGACAGGAGTGCCTCCCCTCAGCCAAACACCGTATTTCTAGAGCGCAACCTCCTCCACAGTGCATCCTAAGGGCGATCCTGCTGACACTTTCAACTTGGAAAGACCGGATAAAGAGAAATGAAATGAAAGGGAATTTAGCTCAGGGGTGTAAGGTAAATATCCTTCCCAGCATTCGTCAGAGTGATCCGGGGAAAAACCTACTGGTCGAAGTGTTAAATCTCCCCTTCGACTCTTGTATAACTTATATATTCAAATCCTGCTGTATTCTCATATTCCCCTCGCACCCACAAGAAAATTAGAAATAAGACAATTTCTGTAAACCCTTACATGCCGTCCCTGCAGTTTTGGGAGTCACAGTACCTACCTTCACAGATGGCTTACGTATGGCGAGGAAGAGAAGGTGTTCTTTTCGCACATGCAGTGGCATCGTGTTTTATGCACATAGTTCTAGATTATTCACACATGAATACATACCTTCGAGCAACAGCTTGAAATGGCAAATTAGCTTCCCACTTATACCCACAATTCTTGCACGATCTAGCTGCGCAAGTTAAGGAACACTGGAACAACATTTTCTAATTTTTTCAGTTTTACATCTGTTGACTTGAAAATTCTTGAAGTTCTAGTGCGTGTCAGTCCTCCATACTGAAAGGGTATTCCGATATAAAGAATTAGACTTTAAAATTGGAACACTTGATATGAATAAAGAAACGACTGTGCAAAAGCTCAATGTTCTAGCTCAAACAGTGTGTCAGAAAGTATACGAGTACTAGTGACATTTTCTAATACTTAAGTAAACTGAAAATAAATTAAAGCATTAGATTGAAGTTGATGTTACTTTTTGCAAAGAAAACAGTTCTTAGTGTCAAAAATCTTTTTCTTTACAGCATAAATTATTTTATTGTGAATCAATGGATAGAGCAATCATCAAACGCACATTTGAATCCTTAGATGACACATTTGAGATTATGTATGAAAGTTTACATACAAATCAGAGCAAAATAAAATGTAAGGTATACATTTCATACAAAATGCAAAACTGAGAGAGAGAAAAAGGCATCACTGTGTGGTTAAAATGTAGGGCACGGGTGACTTAAACATGTCGCTGAACTTTTAAAAATGGTGGGTTGGGAAGAGTGTTTGGCGAAAATGATTCACAGGTGCCAATAGAATATTTATATGATATATTTAAAGGACTGAAAGTCACTTTCACCTAAAAATCTTAGGGTTCCTAACATTCACAACTGCTTGGTCGGACAACAAAGGCAGAACGTCCCACACACTGCTAGGAATAGGAATAGGAGAGATACGGAGGGGATTCGGCACTGAAGCTAGGCCTATTGTACCTATGCCCCCACAGGAGCACCCCTGGAAGGAAGGATAAGGTGAGAGAAGACACCGGGTGGCCAGATCCTGGTACAGACATTGACAGAGATCTCTAAGGTTTCCCAGGTTTGACGACACCTCGAAGTCTTTATGTCTTCCGTGTCCAACTCAGGGGGACCTCGGCGCGGAGTCCAACGTCCCTGATGCCGCCCCTTTTTCCATCCGGATCCCACGGCCAAGTAGAGACAGAAAGAGTTCCTGAGCGCATATCATCCCTGCCAAGCTGCACCTAACGCCTTCACTGACACTTGCGACCCTGCAAGATCCAAAGGGATGAAGGATGAATGAAATGGAAGGACAAGGGAATCAGGAAATTTAATTATCCTTCTCGGCATTCGCCTGGCGACCCGGGATACTCCGAAAAAACCCATGGGTCAGGAAGGTCGGCCACGAGAATCGAACCCACGACCTCCCGAATGCGAGCCTCACACGTTACCGCGGAACCATCTTGCTCAGTACACACTGCTATTTATGTGCCGGCTGAGAAGTTTGGTAAAATACCCCGTGAAGCAGTAGGACGGCATATATGGAACCCAAGGTACAAGAGTAGAGAAAGTCATGCGAGTGCTACAGATAGGATTTTTTGTAAAGGTATGTTGTTCACACTGAGAGAGACAGAGAAAGGGAGAGGGAGAGAGAGAGGGAGGGAGGGAGGGGAGGAGACACACATAAACACGCACACATACACACCGTATCATTGACTCATACTGACTTAGTTAAGGAGCTGCTGTCAGCTTACATCAATACAAACCTGCCAGTAAACATATTGTGATTATTATCTTTAATAATTTAGAAGTCAAGATTAACAGAACGTACGAGTAGTGAATCATCTACCCTCATTGTTTTCACCAACATCTCCATGTGCCCGACCGGAGGGGGGAAACCCTTCAAGCTACTAATACTACATCCATAGTTAATTATCAATTTCGGAAGGACGGTACGGCATTTGTGTTTTAAAATTAATCTCGGTACCTGGGGCGCTAGTGCAGGATTTAATATTTGTGTATATTAATGCCTGTGTTAATTAAGATGCCGCCATCTGTCACGTCGTGACGTCACAATACAATTAGACGTGCTGAAAATATGCTATGCAAGTGGAAAAAAGAGGGAGGGCAGTCCTCCAGAGGCAATAAAGGAAACAATGCCATCTGTTAAATTGGCGACTCTAGCTAAAATATGCAATTTATTTGGATCTTAAGCTACAAATATATAAGGGAAAATCGCATTTAACCCTACGTCGGAAGCGCGGTATGTAAAAAGCGCCAATAACCTTTAAACTACTTTTATTTAGTACTTCCTCTACTATGTATAGTAAAGTAAATAAAGTATTGTATTCCAATCAAAAATTCGATGTCGAGTTTTCACCAGAAATATATTTTTGAGGCTCCCTGAATAAAAAAAAAAATCATTTTTATAAAAGGACCCTTGTGTGTGTGTGTGTGTGTGTGTGTAAGTGTGTGTGTGTGTGTGTGTGTGTGTGTGTGTGTGTGTGTGTGTGTGTGTGTGTGTGTGTGTGTGTGTGTGTGTCTGTCTGTATGTAGCCTGTAGACAGCATAACTCAAAAACGAAAAGTCGGTTAAAAACCAAAGTTGATATTTAAAGTTAATGTCCTTCAAGAATGTGACACGAAGATTTTGAAGAAAATTGTTCCACCCTAAACTACCCTTTACATGGAACATTTTAAAATAATTTTGATTTTCCTGAAAATGGCTCTAATGATTTTGATTAAAATGTCGTATGTGTGAGATATGTTTATGACAAATGAAATGTATATCTTAAATTTTCTGGCTATAGCCCATGTAGTCCTATTTACTCTGCATGACTTTTGCATAACTGGTAAACCGTAAGAGATAGAACCAAATCTTATTGTACAAAAAACGTAGATCTTACTAAAATACACAATTTATGTCTAAGTAATTTTTCTTGTCGAATGAACCATTTCGGAGATATACCTTGTTACTTGTGTGAGTTTTGGAGAACTTATTCGTCTGTCAAACGGAACATCGTTATTAATTTTTTATATGTTAAGCGTGCAAGGCACGGAATTTGAAAGATTTAAAAGATTTGACTATCACTCAAGGTCCACTGTATTCCCATATTCCCCTTGCACATACAAGGAAATAAACAATAATTTCTACAATTGTTTATCTGAACTAATACGAAGAAGATATAGGAATAAGGATTTGTAAGAATGGTTAGTACAGGAGTAGAGAAAGTCATGTGAGTGTAACACATCAGTTTTTTTTAGGATGTCTTTCATTATTTTTAACAAGGTTCACTAACTTTATTTTTCTTATTTTCATGATATTACAGTTTATTCTCAGTTCTAATAACACTAATGGTACATTAGCATAAACAAAAAAGGTAGAAGATGTTAAAATATAGCATGAAAGAGGAAAACAAAGTACATCAAAATATGGCCTCTAAACAATTTTTACTTACTATAAAGTTGTCTCATAAGTTCGTTTTGCTCGTAAGTTCCATTTATAGCATCTCAAAAAACCTGAACCCTATGTACACTCAAGTTATCACAGTTGCCTAACCATCCCTACAGCTCAGAGGTCAAAAACCAGACTCACTATTGGATACGTCAGTGTGTGTTTGTGACGACTTTAACTCGTTAACGCGTGAATTTGTTTTTACAAACTATGGAGAGCAAAAAGGAACATTTGCAACACCTTATGCTGTTTTACTATCGTAAGGGCAAAATCACCTCACAATGCCTGCAGAAAATGTGTTCTGTTTACGGAGAAAATGCAGTATCGAATCCAACATGTCAAAAGTGGTTTAGTAGATTTTGAGATGGAAATTTCTTCCTAAAACGGAAGCGACTACTCTGTCGTAGCTGTGCTGAAAGTGAGGTCCTTAGTGACTGATACGTAACGAGTAACGAACGAACTTGCGAGAAAACCTTATATAACAAGGGATAGCTATTTCCTTTTCCTTTTCTTTCTGTTTTCCTATTTTACACTGCCCTATTTTTCCTACTCCAAGCTCGCATGACATATAATTCTACCATGTGCCAAACAAGAATACTTTTTAGACTCCTTGCAGCTGCGTGTTGTCATTCTGAAGATCCTCTTTGGCTTAGCAAGCTTGCGTATATCACAACGCTTCTTTTTAGATAGCTCTGCTGCTTCTTCCTGTGCACCTTGAGTTTCAGGTCGATATTTTTGGAGCTTCAACTGTAGTTCTCTATGCAGTCCTATTGGATACATGCTCCTACATAAAGGCTTTTCTGATACCAATTGTTCAGACAAATTTCTAAGGAACAATCTGTTGTTTATCTCTAATTAATTTCCAATGGTTACTATTTGAGCTATATTTAGTATCTCTAATAACAGCTTCACCTTTTGTGTCACTTTTCTCTGTGTAGGAATTTTCTTCTCTTCTCTCGCGTGGCAAATCATCTACACAAGTATCACCATCTTCTTCCCATTGTTCACCTAGTTGCCTTTTATCGATATCGTTGCCCTGTGGTAAACATAGGACTAACTCTATTCTTTCGGTTGCTTTAATCATACGTCTTGCACGTTCCAGACGTTGTAGAAAGTATGGACGATTTCAATCGCATGGCTTCCAGTGGATACAAATGCTGAAATTCGCAACACGTGCTACCCCAATAATGACGGCTTATTAAAATACCAGCAATACACTGTCAGCCAAGAAGGTAATGAGAGCGGTGGTCTTTCTGCACCGCGACCGATGGAGGGTTTAAGAATTAATGACAAAGCCAAAATTCGATTCAGGAGTCTCTGACTACGTTTATTCCAAATAAACCACCATGCCCGTCCAACTTCCCCAATTTAAGACCTATAGAAAATGAAATTACGATGCATCAAACAGAGGTGGTTTAACGATCTCCACTTAAAGATACATAATTTGTTACGGTAAGCTATACCAGAGCATAATGAACCTCTGGTAAAGGACTAGAACAGTCTCTGCATCTCTGGGCACACTCAAAAGCCGGAAAGGAAATATCATAGCGGTGTTACTGCAATGAAATCCAATCAATAACTTATTTATTGCTCATGGATATTAGCATCAGTTTCCTTAATTGGGAATTACAACCGCCATAAACCTAATTTGATACAATTAATACATTAGGTTAAAGCATATACAGTCAGTGTCAAAATACCGCAAAGGACACAATGAGAGAGAGAGAGAGAGAGAGAGAGAGACAGACAGACAGGCAGATAGAGGCAGAGAGAGAGAGAGAGAAAACGAAATGTGTTCGTAAACGAGCCATGATTACTGGGGACGTATGTGGGACCAAATGAGCAGTTTCTAAATACTCCAAAATTAAAAAAAAAAAAAAATAAATAAATAAAAGAGGGTAATGAATATACAAGGAGGGGGACACCTGGCGCACTGAGACCTACACAGATATATTGTGGCTAACACCCCCAAGAGGTGAGGTGACGGAACCTCAGAGTGGCACAGAGCCGTAGCCAGACGGGCCACAAGGACGCACGGAAGTCCCTAGAAAGTGCCAAGATATGTGTATCTTGGCGCCAGGCCCACAGAGCAACCATCATCCTGCGGACCGGTATCGCACAAGCGTCTCCACCCAAGGAGGACATCAGCGGCCCGACGCCACCTAGTGCCGAGAACAGCAGTTACAATGTGCAAGCATCTGCGCCATCTGCCCGGCATTGCCAAACAGCACGCGCCTGAAAGCACATCTGAAAAATAAGAAGGAAATAGAACGAAGGGAAATGATGGAAGGGAAACCGTGGTATGAAATTAAGCAGCCCAGCATTCGCCTAAGTGACAAAGGTAAACCACGGAAAAACCTGTCAGTGTGTGGAGTTGCCGGGGATCGAACGCAGGACATCCCGAATGCGAGTCGCACGCGTTGCCGCGGCGCCAACTCACTCGGTACTACACAATTTTCTCGTTCAGGATTTGAGGTGTTTCGAAGTTTACCGAGAGGGGGAGTTGTAATTAAGCTGTAGAATCTGTACCCAAATAATGCAATAGACACTTTGAAAGAATACACAACAGATGCTTCACTTATATTGGGAGTATCATTGTGTTGCACTGTACTCAAAATAAACTGCATACTTCAGACGTAAGGACACTACGATCCGGTGAAATACCACGTGTTTCTTGAACGTTATTCGTCCATATTGCAATTGAGTCATCTGAAAGATGCATCGTATCAAATGATAATGCTCTTATGTGAAGAAAGATGCTTCCTTTCTGTCCATCACGTCCTGGGAGTATTAGAGAATACACAACAGTATTCCTTCACAATCTGGTAACATAAATACAGCGGTAGGTGCTTAAATGTAGCACGATATTCAGAACCGAACAAATGTTTACTTCCGCACCCAAGTGGAAAAGTCGATGGCAGCAGGAAAGCTGAAAGAGAGAACTCCAACCACCATTCAATAAATCGCAACCAGTTTTATATGGTATTTTTACTTCTCTTTGTAAAGTTTCTATTCTCACCCTTCTTTCTGCTACAAGAACCTGTGAAAGTGATCGTCTTAGTGTGTTTTCTTCCTCCGCATGTCTGCAAGACCCGTGACAAAGTGAAATGTCTTTGAAGCTCCATGTTCTCAGTCATAGCTGCAAATGAATAATAAACAAAATCTATGTAAGCGTGTAATATGTAAAAAATATATATAATGTCATATCTATAGAATACTGTAACAATTTGGGAATTCCACAAATCCCACTCCTGACACCACGTAACAAAATCACAATTTGACAATTCGACGAATCTCACTTATGACGCCACTGTAACAATTTCACAGTTCAACAAATTCCACTCCTGACACCAGTGTAACAAGAACGACAAAATCCGGTCCAGTTACTTTGTTTCTTTTATTTTCTTCCAAAACTAAACGCACAGCAACAGAGTTCTCTTTTACTGACGTTAACACAGTTTAGAGTCTTTCGTGATATTACAACACGCAACTGTTTTCTTCTCGTAACTTTGGCCCACCTCATTGTTCTTCCTTCGCTTTCTCTGTCTCTCAAACAGCTGACTTTGATGATACAATCACTCAACACCCATTCCCTTTCGCTATCTTTCTTCACGACGCGCCAGTTCTCTCACGGCGACCGAACACACGCAGCTGACACACACATGCACCCACTAAAACTAACAGCTGTCTCGCTTCTCTCGCCGCCTTGCCTCCTTATATAGCGAGTATGACGGAACACGGACCTTTCTCGATTTTCACCTTTTCTGGAACTTCTATAAATACTCCGGCCGCTGGACACTTCTCGAATAACCTCGAAAATACTTTGACATGCCGCGCTGTTTCCCAACGTGAGTAATGTGCGGCAGCTTGACCTGGAGCGCCTTTGATACGTACCGCGCCTGGTATGTGGTGTGTGGTAGGTTGGCCCCGACCATCGTTTGTTGTGCACCGCGGCTGGTGTCAATATATATACATACATAGACCATATTAGATGTCATATACTATAAAATATTAATTAAATATTTCTAATAATTAGATTTTTCAATAAAAATAAAAATTGCATAGTTTTCACATCTGTACATGTTTATTTACGTTTTCATGCATGAATACAAATCGATTGTTATGAAACTTATTATATAATATACTCTAGCTCCCACTCAGAAAAAAATTCTCATGTGTTGCGCCCACATAACTTTCTCTATGTACTCATTCTTGTACAAATTCTTACAAACCCTTATTCCTCTGTCTCCTTCATATTAATCAAGACATGTCATAGAAGTGATTGTATTACACATTTCCTTGTAGGTACGATAGGAATAGGGGTTCACGGGAGGCTTAAGTGAGTCATATATTTTAGGAACTGGTTGCACTGTGATGGCTTTGAAATTCTGTTCTCTTTGTATGACCAGAAGAGGGAGAAAAAACAAATAACTTCCTATTTGAGAAAAGTATAAGTATTTAGAAAATGAAACCAATAGAAAGGAATGTGTCACAAATGTTAAGTTCCACAAAACTAAATTTGAAATAAATTGCGCGCTTTAACGTTTTCTATAGTTTAAGGTAGTAAGATCTTTGCCTGTTTCTTACAGTTTTCCAGGTATGCAAAAGTGGTTCAAAATGAAGAGAACTTCAGGGACTACACCCAGAAAATTCAATATATGTAATTCATTTGTCGTGAAAATGTATTAAAAATGTGGTAATTTGATCGAAATCCTTACAGGCGTTTTTGAGAAACTTTTCAAAACGTTTCCCATGTAAAGGGTAGTCTGGGATGGGGCATCTTGTTTGAAAACCTTCGCATCGCATCCTTGTTAGACGGGGAACTTAAATATAACATTTGGTATTTAATTGTCGTTTTGTTTCCGAGCTATTCTGTTCACAAACACAGATCGTTTTCTAAAAATGCTATTATAGATTCAGATGATCTCCAAATGTTTATTTCGAGTGAAATCTCGGGATAAATTTTTTTGGGTAGGATGGAATATCTTCTCTGTGTATATGGCAGAAAAAGTCAATAGTCTAAATACCTCGCTTATTATTTGTGTATCTGAGAATAACACGCAACAATTTCCAGATATTATGTCTCTGATTTGCTTCTTGTCTACCTAGAAAATGCAGATAGAATGAATACTTAATAAATTATAATATACATTCTATGCCACCATTAACCTTTTTCATACACCATGAGAAACAGATTAGTGTGGGCGAAAGAGACAACCTACTGTTGTGTTACTTACCTCATAACTCTATCAACATCTTAGAAGAAACAGTTTTATTACTAGTTTTCAAAACATTTAATGGCATGTGTATTAAACGAGAGAGAAAGAGAGGGAAAGAAATCGGGGAAGACGTGTGAGAGCGGGAAGAAGAGAGACAAGGGATTTACGACATAGCTTGGAAGAGGAAGAAGAAAACGAAAATGGAGGGAGAGTGGTTGACAAGGGGAGAGGGAGGCAAAGACCGAGAAGTGAGAGAGGGAGACAGAGAAGTATCTCCGCATCTAACACAATAACGCGAACAGAGCTGCTGATTCTCCTAGTATATAGTATGCTTTATTCGTGTACCCTAGTTCATAAATATTGAATGATATTGTTAAGGTAATCCTGGAGTAGTGTTTCTGTCTGGTAATGTGGAGGGTTCTATTCCAAATTTGTGTTGGGGTAAAGTGCCTGGATAAGCTTTTGCTTCCCTTCTGGAGCTTTCCCTTGCCCTGAAATCTTAAATGTTGGGTAACTATCATATTCGGATAGCGAGCTCTTTTGAACACTGTTTAAATAACATGAAGTTAGACCTGATAAGGGGCGTTATACTCTCTCTATCTCTGTCTCTCTCTCCAAAAGTAAAAATTATACACCGGAAGAATAATTATTTTTGAGGTCTTGGTGTGATAGGGTATTAAGATTTGTTTACAGAAACCTTGTATTTCGTTAGTTGCATTCTGTATTTGTTTTTCGTAATGAAGTTAGGTGTTTTGTTATTACTTAACATTTAAAACCAACTTTCAAGAAATAATATTTTAATGGACCCTAAAAATAACATAATTCATTATATATCACTAGTTTGTAAAGTTTAACACCAATAGTCTGCCGAAAAAGCTTTTAGTTTTCATTTCAGTTCGAGTTCGAAGCACGACTTAGCACATGCCTGTTACTTCAACACACCAATACCCTGAAAACGAACTGAACATTGACTTGTTCCTTTTCACTGTATGTTTTATATTCGAGGTATGGTGGCATTTTCCAGTGACGGTAACCACGTGATATTGAAGAATACGTAACTTGCGGTCTAAGAATCGCAGAAACAAGATCTTTGCACAGTAATGAACAGAAAGCAAATTTCTGTCTAATTACAAGATTGAGGTCTATCATTTTCAAGTATTTATCCGAAGGTAACTATTGAAGATAATGTTCTCAATTTAGGCGCGCAAAGTGCGTGTTCCAAAGGTGGCAGCGCTGGTGGGACGGGCAAGTGGGTGATCAGCTGGACCCTTCGTTACTACCACCTTCGTATGCCTTTAACTTCTGCACTTCCCATTACATCATTTGTATTTTCCAGTGACTTCGCCTTTGGATGAAATTCAGTGGAAATGAAGACGACTTCACAGAGCTTTGACAGATAAACGTTTGATTCTTTCCGACAGTATTTTATTTATATGCTTTTGAGAACATAAGCAGAAAATGAAAATCGTTCTGTGTAACAACTATCTGGTTTGGGGAACATTCCATGAAAAATGTTTACCCTGCAGACTTAAAAGATGCTGAGTCAAATTTACGTTGTCCATACAAGGGAGGGAGAGGGAGAGAGACAGAAAGAATAACCCTTTTCTAAAAAACGCTTTTGAACCTGAGTACCCGAGAAGATTTCTTGTAAAATCTTACTACTCGAACTTTGGGGATAAATACAATAATTACTTTACAAAAGTTAAACAGGATCACAAGTGTAAATAATACCAAAGATGCAGATGCAGATAAATGTTCGTTTCACCACTTCCCCTCGCTAACCACAACGACAGCAAACTTTGTGGTGAATCTTTCTGCCCCTTTTACTATATAGCTGTTCCCTCTCTTCACCTCTGTCGGGAGTATCTCCTTAGTAATTATTCGCAAAACCAGAAACGTTTATTTCTAAAGCTTCAGCTTGATCTTTCTTTGTGGGTCCCTTTTCAAAACGAGGAAAGCGGGATATTTGATCGTTTTTCCAAAATTATGAAACAATCCAAGGTTAGCGTTATCACTAGGCACAGGAACATATAACCAGTTGGCTTCAAGTTGTCTAAAGTCAAACCATATGTCCATACAAAGAATGTAAACAACGGCGACAATGAGCCACTATTGGGCAAGTAAACACGGTTTGCTGAGTGCTGCCTGCAAACACCAACCGATTGTACAGGGGATGAAGGTGGTTTGTAAACCGCAACGTCACTGCGTAAAGTCCAATAACAGCTCATCTTCATTTCCTTTAGCGCTGGATAAAATGCTTAGGAACTCTTAATCCTGACTCACGAATTCGTGTTTACAGTTTAAAACTTGCGAAACCTTATGCCTTTCACTTGTGTCAAACACGTGTACCTTTGAACTGCCCAGGAGGAATTATAATTCACAATAGGTAGGTAACATTACTACATTAATTCAGAAAGAAGACAATGCTTTATGCATACTTTTGTTAAACCGAAGCAGCTAACGAAAATAACAGATGAATCTATGGCTCATGGGGATTCAAAGTCAAGTAATAACCATATTTAATACGGAGGAAGTACATGGATGTGAATTTGACCCAAGCGCATATAGGTTTTTGAAGTGTTTAACAAAGCGTGCAAGGGATGTTGCTTACTGAAGAGTGCATTAACTGTGTTCATTACGAATTCGCAAGTGTAGCGTGCTTGTGGAACCTCGGAAACTGCTAGTTGTTAACCAACACGTAACCGAAAAACAGAAATCGGGACTAGAGTAATGAAAACATGCATGGCATCTGTCGTATCACTTCCGGCATGTCGGTCCCAGCCGTGTTTGGTCGTGATTTCCTCTTCCATTAGCGGTGATATGCTGATGATGGATTATTTGGGAAGTGAAAATTAATGAAGTGCACAGAGAGGTGCATTACTACTAGTCCTGCCGCTTCATGCAGCACAGGTCCACGTATTGGAGTATACACATCAATAATAAAGAAAACACGCCGCAAAAACAGTGAAAATCGGCACAAGGGAGCTACCAACATTGTTGACTTACTCAGTGGCTGCAAATATTGTAATTTCATGCTCCAGCGTATAATACGCGCAGGGATAATGTACACGGTGATCACATTTATTCAGGCTTCCCCGACAGCCAATCTCAATTGATGACGTAGTAATATACGAGCGACTTTTTATCCATATATATGGGAGCAGCAAGTTAGTTCTTAGGAGGTAGTATAGAAAGTTATAGCTAAAACCCTCAGAGAGAGAGAGAGAGAGAGAGAGAGAGAGAGAGAGAGAGAGAGAGAGAGATTCAGTGCTGTTTTTTTACACCCTAGCATGGATGAACTTACGATATGCGTTCAATATTCTTCATTTCTCAAGTAAAACACACATCCGACGAAGAGGTCATAAATCTAGCAGAAAACCTCATTTGGACAACAGACTGATAAAGGACGTACAATTCTATCCTTCAGCAATCGATGTTGTCAGTTTTCGGAATTGACCAACAATTGCTAAGAAAGCATTCCGACAAGGTTAGTGAGGGTGAAACAGCTTTCTACTAACAGAGGCAATAGCCGGATAACCTTTACCCCAAAGAGATCTTGTCACTCGTGGTTATTGGACTGAAGTAGTGCTTGGACAAAGTATTTTACTGGTGAAAGAAAAGCAATCCGTATATTTTATATTATTTTTGCTGCCTCTGCTGCTTAGCCCTTATAGAGAATCACTGCATGCGAACCACAAGTTTCGGTATTAAGATATCATAGGGGATGCACCTCCTAGATACGAAAAGTAGTTTAAGAAAAATGGGTGCATTTTGAAATGTAGTATAAATATAAAACTTCATAATTTAAGTACAACATCTTTCAAGAATGCAAAGTAAAAGTTTTGGGTGGATTTTGCTGAAATCATACATCATTTGCATGGAACAATTTTAGTTTGTTTCATTTTTATGTTCTAAAAATTGACTTGGGATTATGAATAAAACACTGACATGGCGAACCAAATGTATATCTGTTTGTGAATTGTAAAGTCGTCTTCATCCTCATTAAATGACAATAGGAAAAACTGTGCCTAAAATGTCTTATTTATGTCAAACTAGATAACTTTAACCATTTCGACATATTGTTTTTTTATTTAAATGTCCCTGTATTTTACAATGTACTTTGGAAACATTAAGTCTTCAACGCTTCTTTCTAGTGCCTTCATGCAAAGAGTACATATTATGCGTTCACTGGTGTTTTAGCCTTAGGCGGTGTTAGTACCTACCTGGGTAGGAGTCTCTCAGGAATAATTGCACATGACAGCCCCTATGCAGCAATGTTGGTTTGTCGACAAGGACCCGGTTTTCACTCCAAGCGGCACATTCCACACAGTCTAAGACCCCATATACCGGGTGGAAGAGAAGTCACTACATTAATTTAAACTAGCGATAGAGCTCGCTATTTGGAACACAGTTTGTATCTTAGGTTTTTGTCTCTGACGATTTCCTACGGAGCTATTTTAGTTTTATCGAAAACAAAATACAGATAAGCTGGCAGCACTGCGGATTGTGTGGGTGTTACTTTCTCTTACATCTCGTGAGCGTAAACAAATACCATACCGTGTCCTTCCGTTTTTACTGTGCAAGTGTAGGCCAATCAGAATTGTTATCTCCCAAAACATTACAGCATCCTGCGTCGTGTTTGTAAGAGACCGACCTGTTTACATCCAGAAGCCGGTTCGGATCCCTGACCAAACTCTACGCAACGTTACTGAGTTACTTTACGTCTGAAAAAGCTGCTCGGAACATTCTTTTAAGTGATTAATTATTTCGAAACTATGTGATGTCCTATAAATACTACCGAAACTATGTCAGAAATACATTACTCCACGCATCTTAAAAACAACAAACTATTATCTTCGTACATTCTTGTGGAATTACGAATCTGATTGGGAACAAAAACCATTTATTTTTTTCGAAATCGGCTGAATGCCATTAGACCTTTTTGTTTGTAATGCTCCCATGAAGCACAATAAGTTCCCTCCCACCCTGTATGTGCTTACCCAGCTGAAACGCCAGTGAATACAGTAATACAATGGACAACACATACCGATCCTCTTTTTAAGCTACTGTAGGTGGAAAATTAGGCTTTCGGAGAATACTCCGGAGATTTGAGTTAAAACGGACAAAGAAAGTTGAATGCATGTTATATGCTAATATTTTTAGTACTGCAGGCAAGCCTTCGAAATTCTTGAGTGGATTTGAGTATTTCGAGTTAAATTGATTTCATGTTACTGATTTTACCTTACTATTAAAATATTTTTTTCCAAAACTGTTGGGATGATAATTTCGAATTTCGAATCTTATTTAGAACCTTGTTTAATAGAGATATTTTGGAAATTTTAATTATTTCTAAAATGCCGTCTCTAAATTATGAATTTAATAAAATATCTTTCTCAATGCTCACAAGACCATGACTTCTGTAGTATGAGGGGGAAACCATCCGGTGTTGAACTTCTACACGAAGTTTCATACTTATACAACGTTTCGGTTTTGGATTATGCCTTTCACACACACACACACACACACGCACGCACGCACGCACGCACACACACACACACACACACGCACACACATATATATATATATATACACAACACACACATATATACACAACACACATAAACACAAACATGTAGACAACACACATATACACAACACAAAAACACACATACACGCAGACACACACACCTTTGTCTTTTTGGTGAATTCCTAATATTGAATTTTGAGTAGATTACAATACCTAACTCCTCTACCTACTATGTATATGACAGTGGCAGAAAATTCAGAAGCGATTATTTCATTATTTTTCTCAAAGTTGTGCAGTCGCACTGCCTTGCATTTACCAACAATACTTTATCTGCGGGCCTGTATATTACGTATCGATAAATAATTCACAGGCCATTTTATACCCTCGTCGAGCGAAAGATTCCGGGTTTGAATCCCGCTTTTACCTCCAGAGTTTTAAATGTTTAATACTTTAGTCCTTTTAATACTTTGCCTACACATGCATGTACAGAACCACGACTCAACTGATTAAAATGTTAACCATCCCCACATCATTCAACTAATGTTACCGATGCGCCATTAACAACTCTTGATATATAAATTTGGGACGCTTTATAATGTTAATTGAACTTTATCAGAAGTATCTCTTTCTGTCGGCCTCAATTCGCGGATAAGAATGCTAGGAAACATGTTCACATGGAAGTTAGCATCTTACTCAGTTTCAAATTTGATTTTAAGTCATGAGGCTCTATCCTGCCCTTAGGCGTTCTGTGGAGTGAAAAGACCCTTTAGCACTGGGAGGTATACTATGATTCGTCATTAAAGTTAAAATTTGACTGACCCCTGAATTGAATTTTGCTGTTAACACCATAAAAATTCACTTCTTTTCTTATTAGTTGTTCATATTAGGTATGCTATTAAATCTGGTCTCTTTCTCAAGACACTTGAAAACATTTTGAGAGATCCTGATGAATCATGAATTAAAAGTCCCGACATAGGTTCCTTCAACAGTATTCCGGACCAGACCATACTTTATATACGACACCACAGACGGTGTCAGTGGTGATGGAAGAAATGAACACAATGAAAAAGGAAACTTTCGAAGGAAAAATTCCAGACTATGTTGTTGAAAGTGTCTACCTTCACTTCGTTTGCTGGCTCTGACTGAGGAGAATTAAAAAAAAAAAATAAAAAAATAAAAATTTTAAAAAAATTAAAAAAAAAAAAAAATAAAAAAAGAAAAGAAGAAGAAAAAGAACAGGGGGATAGAGGTGACCTTTTTATTTCAGTTGTTCATAGAGGTGACATTTTTATTTCAGCTGTTCATATTTTCTAAAAACTCCGTAAGTATCTTAAGGTTGCAATTATGAATTCTACACCAGTATTTTCCCCCTGATATTGCCCACCCTAATTTCGAAACTATATTAATTTGGTGTGGACAGAATGTTGAAGTTTGTTGACAGAATTTATAGTTTGTTGTTTATTAATCGTGGTATGGACTGACCATAATTGGTGTTCCATGAATAATTCTTTAGCCATATAAGAAGTGAGTTACTCGTAATTTGCATTGCTAGGCAAGAACAAATACAACCACCACCGCCACCGCCAGTGCCACCACCATCACCACCACCACCTCCAATAATAGTAATAGTAGCAGTAGTAATAGTAGTAGTAATAGTAGTAGTAGTAATAGTAGTAGTAGTAGTAGTAGTAGTAGCAGTAGTAGTAGCAGCAGTAGTAATAGTAGAAGTAATAGTAATAATAATAGTAATAATAATACACAATCATGTAGAGAATCCGAGGAGTCAAAACTGGGTCCTGTCATGTGTTTTCATCAGCTGTATTACATTATCAGCTGTATTACATTCTCCTCGCAGACAGTCGCTTTCCTCCACCAAAATAAGGAAAAAAAAAAAAAAAAAAAAAAAAAAAAAAAGTCCCGACCTCATTCACTCCGATTGGCTTAAACAGATTGTATCACCTAATATAAATAAAACTGCAGCAAATTCTTCCCGAATGGATCTCTTTTCCAGTGTTTGGGATGATAGAACATGCATCGTTTTGCTAAATGTGGCCTGTTTAGTAATGTGTAGCAATAAAGACAAATGTGCTCTCTGTGACCAGGTATCTACAGCTCGATAAAAGTGTCGACCGCAGAATTTAATTGCAAAACTGTAAAGAATGTTCTCCGTACCCGTAACTCAAAACAGTTCGCAACACAAGTTTAATATCCTAGTGGGGAACAGGGGAGGGGAAGAGTCTGGCAGAGCAGTTATTGCGAGCATAGAATCGACTATGAATAGGTAGAGGCTGTGCCGGGGACGGGCAAAATCATTACATGCTATAAACTCCACAGACAGGAACTGTGACACCATCGTAATGTATGTAGGGTACATAATGTAAGTAAATACAGTCGTACCAACCTGTGTTCCCTTATAATGCATAAATCTGTGGGCGCTTTGGTCATTTCGAAACGGCTACGTAGCACGATTTCGCAGGAATTTAATGGAAGCAATTCATGCCTCTGACGGTATTTAGTAAAACGTTGATGATACTTCTCCTTATACTAAAGCTTTTATGGAATCGTAAACTATAAAATACTTAGCTTTTAGGTTTATAGTCCCTCAGATAGCTCAAGAATATACAGAGCGGTGGATGAGAGATAAAAGTTTATTCCATAAGTTCTAAAATCCACAATAAACATACCTAATCAACAAAGTTGAGAGCACATGCCAAAGAGGTATCTGCATTTTAAGGTGAATTTAGAAATACTCATAATGGAAATTAAGGGACACTGGAAAACATCGCTTTACGAACATTTTTATAAAAATGTCTCTAAATGTTTGAAATAAATGTTAGATATTTTAAAACATTCATCCACTTTAAAAGCACCACAGTAATCTCAAAACGTTCCGGCGCGGGGCACAATTTATTTCATAAGTCGAAGAGAACTGTTTAGTCTAGAATATTTTTCAGTATCACGAATACTGCATGTGATTTAAATTACTCTATTCTGAAGTTCCGACAGAATTTTTGTTTTAAATTTTCATAGAAAAATTCAAGATTTGTAGAATATATATTTGACTTTTAGGTCACTTATGTGCCCCGATTTTGATGACCAAAATTTTTGTAAATTACCCATTCAATAATTAAAAGTTTAAACAAATCCCATTTTAAATAAAAAAGGTCATAAAACTGAAAGTTATTTAAATAGGTAACGAAAATAAGTGGACAGAAAGCTATAAATTATATATATATATATATATATATATATATATATATATTGTATTGTTGCTCCTTAATATACATATATATTAAGGAGCAACAATACTAGACATAACCACCCCTCCATCCACAAGCTAATCTTTCCAGACTAGCTATTGAACAAGAATGTGATTTTTTTTTTGCAAGAATGCGAGTAATGGGTTTACAAAGTTACCCTTTTTCCTCAGTTGAATAGTGAAACTTCTGATGTTAACACGTATTCTTATATAAAATGTCAGTAATATAAGAGTCTTTACAAGAAGACAACTAAATAAAGACGCAAATGCGTTGCGTGAAAACATTGACATAAAATCGTAAAGAATGTCCTGAAATAGCAATTGCCATAAAATTACTAAAAATAACCTAATAAATATGCATTTTCACCAGTGGGATGGCCAGGCGGTACTTCTGTGGTTCCAGCCGGCGGTTGCGGGTTCGATCCCCGTGGCCGACCCTCCCGACCAATGTGTTTTTTCGGAGGTTTCCCCGGGTCGCCAGGCGAATGCTGGGAAGGGTTTCCATAATCTCCGAATTTCCTGTTTCTCCATTTCGTTACATAAATCACTTCATTTCACCCTTCATTCCGGTCGGCATCTTTCAGGGTTGGTAGCGTCGGCGAGCTTCGCGGTAGGAGACGGCAGGGGGAGCAAATGTGCTCTGGAAATCTCTTCCCACGGATTGGAAGGCGAGGCACTGGTTTCCGGGCTCCCAATAAGATAGTACAAGCCCGAGGGGGTAGTGGAGCTAAGTCAACCTCCGCCGGAGTGCTTCTACCTGGGAAAATATAGGGACCCTGTCACCTGCTCTGTCATGGCAACGTTCCGGTCGCCCTTAGGATCCATTCGTTTCATCCATCCTCCTGGGGGGTTCCCCGACAGGGGCACAGGCACACAAATTCACCTTGTGGTCGAGGTGCTAAGTCCCCCTTCGCAAGTTGTCATTAAGTCTGGGTCTTACATAAGGATTTGTGCGTACATTAACAATGCATATTATGCAACAGTTAAAAGATGACGCGTCATCAGAATCCGGGCGCTTGTAACAAAATCAGCAAATTTAAGATTAATATGATACATTCCTTAAACACAAAAAAGAAAATGCCTCAGAAGTGTAACTTAGTTTTCTTTGCCTCTGTCAGGTACACTATTACAATATATAGTTCCGGGTTATGACCACACAGGGATTCCTCTTGATATTAGTCACATGGAGGCGGGCTTTATGTCCGCAGAAAATAATTACACTCCAGTTGGCAAATATTACTACCCCCAGCGTAAAACGAAATTAAGTATAATAGCCAAAAAGCAACAGAACTTGGTTAAACGAAACAGGCAAAGGACGGAGGTAAAATTGAGATATAAAGATTCCCTGTGTTAGTGCTTAAAGGAGCAAGTATGTGTTTAACGCACATTTTCCTTATTCTTTGCAAACTACTGTTAGCAAGTCCAAGTATAATAACCCCGCTATAATTGCGGATATAGCTGCAAATGTCTTAGGATACAGTTATCTAGTCAATAAATCTGTGTTCTGATCTGTTATCTTCTCCACTAGCTTCTCACTGACCCCTCGCTAATGTGGTATAGTTCAACTTTTCACTGTCCCTTCATTTTCTTGATGGCATAGCGGTGTAATAAAATACGCCCAACGCCGCCTCTTCTTCCGGGTGGTTAGCTCGCTGGGGAGTCAACACAAGACTACCAGCTTCTTCTGCAGTAGTAGCGCTCTCAGTGTGTGTGACAGCAGTCGTCAAAGTCTGGCTCGCAGAACAGCACCACAAACACTCACTAACTCTGTCACTCGTGAACACGCTGGCTTGTATAGCCGTATGAGAGTTTCCACAGAACATTCTAGGATGGAAACGTGTTATGAAGTTGCGGAGAGAAAGCCATTAGAAGATTCTGGTTGTCTGACAAAATCTTAGCTCATGGTTCTACATTGTCCGTTAATTTTAGCATACGAAAATTTATTGTAATTATGCATCTATCTCATTGTTCCTTTATAAAACGGCAAACCTTACCTGTTAATAATTCCAGCATCGGTATTAAGGGGGAATAGTGAGGGAATAATAGCTTTTTCCAACTGTCTTATTTTAAAGAGGTATATTCATAACATCGCAAATATAGTAACATATTCAAAATTTCCGATTTTAGCTTTCAATTTCTCCGCACCGAGATGGCTCCGCGATGAGGTGTGAAACCCGCATCCGGAAACTCCACGGCTCAAATCCCATGCAGACCTTCCTCCCTGGCCGAGGTTTTTACCAGATTTTCCTGTCCTCATAACTTGTAAATGCCTAAGAGGTAACTCAAATTTACGTTTCGAACGCTTACTTCCCAAATTTTCTCTCCCACAATATATTTCCATTGTATATGCAATCACCGTCCACCAACTGCGGTGCCGCATGAAGCATTAAGCATCCATTTTTTCTTATAGTTATATACTTTTGTGTATCTCTTGCATCACAGAAAACCTTTCAGATTCAATACATGTTTAATTACAAGCATAACCGTTTGGTGCATATTCTTAAAACAAATAAGCGTACTTTTGTACCAAAAATTATTTAAATTTTAATGTGAGTTGAAACTTAAAGAAATAGCAATAACAATTTCACGAGAAATTACTTTTTCATGTCTTACAATATTTTTAAACCTATAATGGTACAGATATTTAATGATAAAATAAAATGTGCAGTTAAAAGGTGAATCAATATCTTTAACGTTTAAAGGGGCTGACTCATTTGAAACAGGAGGAATAACATAACATTGAAACGCACATATCTGTCAAACCGTAAAAGATGCGAACATTAAGCCTCACTGAAATAACCTAGTTGAATACTCCAATATACATGAAAAAATTACATTTCTAGTTCTATTAGAGAAAAGTTCTATATTTATATACAGCCCCGTCACCGCAACCTCTAGTTAAATATACTCGTATTGAAGTAGGGTCGAAAACCCTTTAAGTAGGGACCAATGTCGTTTGACATAAATCTTACTTGTCATATTTTAATACAAAAGTCTATGAAATGCTCAGATTATTTTACTTGTACATGGATTGAGTGGACAAAAACGATGTTTCTATAACAAGCATTTATTTCTATGGAAAAAAAAAAAAAAACGAACTTAACCTAGAAATTCCCAAGATAGGCTTATTATTTTGAACACACAAAATATTTATTTTAGTACCTGTCAATATTTTTAATTGTTTGCAAATTTAGATCCTAACCATTTTGTTAGTCTCGCTCGGTTAAAGTGTACCAAGTAATGGGAAATGCAATAATTTACTAGGTTTAGCTTAACAAGTTGATCACGTCTATACACTAAGGATCCGCTCATTCGAACTCGGGGTTGCTAGGTTAGCTGATTGAAAGTTGAGTTCAAATTCGGTAAAATTTGCGTTATTTTCCGAATGAGACAGCTTTTGTACCGTATAACTCAAGAAGCGTACATAGGATTTCGGTAAACTACGATTCATTTTGAAGCTAAATGTCTGTTGTTAATGGTGGTGTATAACAATTACATAGCAGTGTTTACACAATTTTTTAAAACCTTTTCCTTCATGTATTAAGCATAAATGCCTTTTCTATAAACCTCTTTTTATTACACATTAATTGCAGTTTTCAGCTTTATGGAATCCCTTGTTTGAAACGTGGAAAAATAATGAAACAATAAATATTTAAGGCTGCGCTGTTTGCTTTGCAGGAAAACAAACAGCGGCGGATCGACTTGCGACTCGTGGACCTATGCGTGATGTGCAGCACGACTAGGGGATTTGACGTTTCCTTTACTCTTTATTTTTTACAGCTGTCCGTTGCATATGGCAAAAATGTTAACTAATATAGTTTTTAAACTAAATGCTGAACGATATGGCATAATTTGTAGCCCATTTAAAATGGCAGTTTTCAGAAAAACACGAAATAAGATTAAAATTACATTAAATTTAAGTTACAAAAAATTCTAACAAATACCAACACAAACTACAAAGTATAAGCTTCATTTTGAATTTTATTTGAGAATTTTACTTTGAAGAGTATCTGAGCTGCGAGTGTTAGAATCACGTAATTTTACCAAATTACGGTAACTTTGACCCTGGAAAAAATTCCGAACTACATGTTTATCATAGATGCAATTTTACAAAAGACATTAACTTAATGTCTACTTTAGATGAGAGAAATTTGAACACCACTCCAAAAAAGTAAGGTTTCCTGCCGTCCGAAATGAAATGGAACAGCCCATATACGTCAAAGCCTTGGGTCAGTAGCCCGTGTTGCACTCACATAACTTTCTCTACTCTTGTACTAATCATTCTTACGAACTCTTGTTCCTATATCTTCTTCGTGTTGAGATAACATTTACAGAAATTATCTTATTGTTTATCTTCTTGTAGGTACACGGAGAATATGGAAATACAGTGGGCTTTGAGCGACAGTCAAATTTAAAAATTTTACAAATTCCGTTCTTTGCACAGTAAACATAAAAAGTGAGTAACGATGTTCCGTTTGACAGACGTGTAAGTTCCCCAAAACTCACACAAATAACAAGGGGTATCTTCGAAATGGTTCAACAACCCCCCCCCCCCCCCAAAAAAAAAAATTAACACATAAATTGTGTATTTTAGCAATATCTGTGTATTTTGTATAGTAAGATTTGGTCTATCTCTTACGGTTTACCACTTATGCAAAAGTCATCCAAAGCAAAAGGACTACACAGGCTATAGCCAGAAATTTCAAGATATACATTTCATTTGTCACAAAAATATCTCGAACACAAGGCATTTTAATCAAAATCGTTTGAGCCATTTTCAAGAAAATCATAACTTTCGAAAAATGTTCCATGTAAAGGGTAGTTTAGCGTGGAACAATTCTTTTTCAAAAACTTCATGTAGCACCATTGAAATACATTAAACTTAAATACCAACTTTAGTTTTTAACGGGCTTTTCATTTATGAATTATGCTGTCAACAGATTGAGAGACACTCACACAGACACAGACACACACACACACACACACACACACACACAGAGAGAGAGAGAGAGAGAGAGAGAGAGAGAGAGATTTTGCTAAAAATGCTTCTTTTTGGATTCAGGAGGCCTCAAAACATATTTCCGGTGAAATCTCGACATCGAGTTTTTGGGTGGAATATAATACTTCCTCTACTTTACTATACGCAACAGAGAAAGTAAAAATAAGCATGGAAGGGACGGCACGAAGGAACGCCAACAATAACGAAAAACTGTAACAAGACTGGAGAGAAAATTTCGATCTCCTGAAACTGCAAATATCTGACAGCCGTAACAGGTTCGGTTGTAATGGAGTACTCACGGGACAAGCGCTCGGACTGCGGAGGGCTCATTAAAAAAATGCCACTCACATTTTATGTACCTACCCAGAGAGAAAATGCACAAATCCTGCACGATATAATCACAGAAAAGGGACTGCTCCTGAGAGAGCATCTTGTGTTCCAGTTAAACAAAGCATTAGATAGGTTCCTGGTTTCTATACCAGTAATTGATCGATGGGTACGCATTGTTTAAATTTTTGCACTAGTCTAACAACTTAGAAACATAGAATCTTCAAAATTAGAAAAATACATAAATAAGTACGCAAATAAAACCTTGTGATTGGAATGCTAAGCTAGTTAATGCAGAGTACTAATATTGCTGAAAATAGAAAGAAAATACAAAATAATAGTAAAGTAAAGGGAAGGAAGCAGTCAACATAAAATTACATTGGTATAGGTTATACATGCAGGGGGACACCTCGCGAACTGCTACCTGTATAGGTCCATTGTGGCTACCACCCCCTGGAGGAAGGGATGAAGTGAAGAAACCACGGGAGACTACAGGCAGCCGCCAGATAGGCTATAGAGACGCGCGGAAGTCCATAGCAATTATAGGCTCGAAGACCATCCAACCCATCGATCAAGTAGCCCTCTAATGTTAATGGAAGTACTGTATCCTTTGAGCAAGCATCCGCGCCATCTGTCCGACACCGCAAATCTGAAAGGCGGGGGAAAAGCCGGAAAGAAAGGGAAATTACGCAAAGAAAATCGTGGTAGACAAGAAACCACTCCAGTATTCGCCTACCGACAAGGTAAAACCGCGAAAAACCCAAGTTCAGTACGCAGTTGATAGCAATCCAGATGTGCCGAATGGGAGCCTATAATATTACCGTGGAGCTATCCCGCTTGGTACCATTTAGATCATAGGGTAATAGTTTCATAAAATATTCGGTGGTGAGGATATTGCAATTAATTAAATCTCTATTCGAGATTTAAAAAGAAATCACATGTTAAAAGTCAGGTAAACTAGATACTAATATCATTTAAGTAATGACAAACAAAAGCCAACGCTGTATAAAAACCCGAATGTATTTTTATCCTTAATGTAATGTGTGATTTAAAACAATTTCGCAAGGTAAATCTTTAATGCAAGCAATCACGTTCTATTCCTTTCTTTTCTTTTTCCTCTTTTTTGGCAGTCAGATGGCTTCGGAAGAGCAAATCTGTGAAGTCTGTAAATAAGAGGACTCTGAATGGTTATACGAAAATGAGGCAAGCTGTGGAGTTAAATCATCTTGAGCCAGACTGGGTGTGAAAGAGAGATAAAGTTTCGGGAGAAGCTCTTTTTATTTATCGCTTGACTCGGAAGGTTGTGCCTCAGAGAGAACTGGTAACACGTTAATTAGTACGATATTATGACAACCTAAGTTTATTTAGCGGCCATTCCTCGGGGGTAAAGTAATGTAATTTATCACTTACGTTTCTAACCCTTGCCTGTGTATCAGTTGGAAGAATTGTAGATGTCATCCTTTAAACCAGAGCTAGATAAGTAAATTGAAGAGAGAGAGAGAAAAAAAAAACACTTTTCCTTCTGTCATAAATATGAAGAGAAACTCTTCAATATACAGAAATGTGTGGCAACAGTGCGCTTTCCCTTTCAGGCAGCTAGAAAATCATATTTTATGGGTAAGACCAGGTCACCGCAGAGTGGAATGCGAACTCCGTTTCTAATGCACTGCGAAGCACTGGATGCACTACAGGAATAATATTAACCATGTTAGTGCTGCTTAATTTCTAAAACAGTTTTTTTTTTCGTGTACTTTCAGCGTAATGTTTGATTAATTTTTAATGAAACAATAAAATAAAACAAACATTTTAACTCACAGAGACAACGTACTCTAAGTACGTATTATTTTACATCACATAAAAAACGTAAAATTCTCAAAAATTATATTATAGAAGTAATGTAAATTTTACTGCATAATCAGAATGAAATTAGGATCACGTTTCTGTGTGTACTATAGTTTGAATTATTATAATTCATTTTAAAAATAATATATAAGAATACAAAACATTCTCTAAAACAGCTTAGAGCCTACTTACGTTTCTTTGGAAATTATTTGTGATAAAAAGCATCAAAAATTCATGCACAGTTTGAACATATATACTTCTGGTAAACAGAATTATTACAGTACACCAACACGTTTAGCATTTAAGAAATTACATACCTGAAAAATGAATATATTATTAACCTATTTTAAATCAACTTTGTATCCTCTAAAAGTGCTTAATAAGTACTTAAACCCAAAAATCTGCTTTACAGAGTACATTTACACGAAAAGGAATGTACAGAGTTACAGGTACTTTGCACATAAACGTTACATAAAAACTTGTATGAAATGGGTGATTTCGTCATATATACGGCATATCTGAATTTAAAGGACAACACGGTCTTCTTAAGTATATTTAAATTGTTAATGGTTTTCCAAACATATCAGACTGCAGAGGAAATTTCAGAGATATTTAAGACAAAACACAATTATATTTTTTACCATTTCAGTATACATTGTTTAGGGAACACTGGGAATGAAATTTTGGCCCATACTCGAAAAATATTGACTGCAGTTATCAGTATATTGTCCTTACTCAGGACTTATTTATAGAATAAAGATTAGTTTTTTCCTTAATGACATATTTCATTTCCCCAAATTATGCGAGGGGCAAATATAATACATTTTCTTTGAAATAAATATATTTGCTCATCGTATGTGTGTATATTAGAGCAATTTTAAGCGTACGTTTTGCTAATGCTTGTAAAATAAATAAAAATATAAATTTCAGATGGTAAAGGTTTTGCAGAAATTAGAAGTTTAGAACTACGGAGAAGAAACCGTTTATTGCGAATGATCATCCGTTCAGTTTCAGATATCTGGGTTCAGTAATTTTCGTATAGGATAATGCTTATTAAATTTTTTTCAATTAAACAGATGAGTTGGGAGCGCTCTAATTAAATTTTTCGGAACATAAAATAATGGAAATATGTATATTTAAACACTGTTGAATACAATGTAAGCGCAATTACACGTTTTGAACAGGAACCCATCTTCATCTATCCCACAGCATTTCGCGCATTTGATTCAGCAGTTCAACTCACATTTTTTCCTAAATTTCCTTGCTAGTACTGCGATATCAGGAATTAATTTCATCACTGTATGTCATAGTTCAGTACTATTTTATGATGCTACACAAAATAGTCTGCTATGCTAAATACATTTTAGAAAATGCGTGTATAAAGAACCCGAAAATCCGCATATTTCCAAAGATATGAAATTCAAAATATTGAAAATTGGCAGAACACCAGTGTTATTTATACTTTCTCTATTAAGTAAAGCAAGTATTGAATTCCACAGAAAAATTTCATGTCGAGATTTCACCGGAAATATGTTTTGAGACCCCCTGAATAAAAAAAAAAAAGTATAAGTTGGTATAAGTTGCTATTTAAGTTTAATGTCTTTCAAGGATGCGACAGGAAGATTTTGAAGAAAATAGCCCAACCCTAAAGTATCCTTTACATGGAAAATGTTTTGAAAGTTTTGATTTTCATGAAAATGGTTCTAACGATTTTGATTAAAATGCCACCTGTTTAAGATATTTGTATGAAAAATGAAATTTATATTTTGAATTTTCTGGCTATAGTCTATGTAGTCCTGTTTACTCTGGATGAGTTTTGAGTAACTCGTCAACCGTAAGAGACAGACAAAATCTTACTCTACAAAAAATGCAGACCTTGCTAAAACACACAATTTATGTCCAAATAAAATGTTTATAGAGTGAAGCATTTCGGAGATATTTCTAGTTATTTGTGTCAGTTTGGAAAAAAAACTTTCGTGAAATGGAACATCGTTGTTCATTTTTTATATGTTCAGCGCGCAAAGAGAACGGGATCTCAAAGCTACAAAAGATTTGACTATTCTCTCAAAGCCTACTGTATTCTGATATTCCCCTTCTACCTACAAGTAAATAAGCAATAAGAAATTTGTACAAATGTTTATCTCAACTAACACGAAAAAGATATAGGAATAAGAGTTTGTAAGAATGGTTAGTGCAAGAGTAGATCAAGCCATGTGAGTGCAACACGTCAGATCTTTTTCTCATATTAAAAGGAGAATTTTCTCTAAAATAGTTGTATACTAGCAATTTTTAACGTAATGTGCCAATACTTTTTTATTTTGGTGTATAAGCAAATTAAAGAGGAAACTTGTTTCCTTTCAATCTGCAAAATGTCGATCGCGATTAGGAATGGAAGAAAATTATGTTACGGCATACTGTGTCTCCAATCACCAAAACATGTGGTTTAATGAGCAACAAATAGCCTGCCATCTGGTGGAAAAAGTCAACGAGTTGTCTGCGGAGAATGATTTGCCTACTCTGTCTGAATTTGAGGTGCCCAATGTTTGGTGGTGGAAAGTCTCAAAACGCACTATTCCATAAGTTATGTGACTTTAAGTTATGTTTTTCAAACATTAAACACGCACACCAACGCACACACTCACGCGCACACGCAGGTATTATGGGTATGAGTTGGTAGACTTCATCGGTGACTTCTTGACGTTAAGCTGAAACATAACTTCCTGTACCATTTTCCTCTATAGTGGATTATTGCTCAAATAAAAAATAAAATTGGTCGAATACTTCCTTGCCAAAATGTTATCACTCCTTTATCGTTTACTTCTACAAATTAGCGTAGAGAGGTACAACTTTAAAGCATCACTTGTTTGCGTCTTTTGCATTTGTTTCTAAAATGAGGCGTTTAGCCACAAAATGGTAGTAAGTAATTGGATTTCACTGTGTATAGTGCAATAAATTTGTGAACATACGCTCTACAACAATGGCGTGTATGTAGAGCGAAAGCTCAGGAATGCCAACAGTAAAAACTACTTGCCTGAATACTTCTCACAAAACTCTAAAGAAACCACCCCTCCCCTCGTTACTTGCAGTAGCTGATAACAAACACACGTACAGATAGCGAAAGCAGTTTTCGAGGCTGGCCTAGTTTAGACTTTCACGCACCGCACCGCAGCAGAAGCCGCTTTGGGAAATAAAACATTTGCCTGTACTATCCTACTCTGTTGCCAGGCTGTGCAAATAATGTATTAAATGATGGTCAATAATCTCCTTTACCTTTCGCGACAGATGAGTTTATTATTGGAGTTTTTATTCGTCATATTTGAATCCACCATCACGCGCAGTTTGCGCACTCATACCTCTAACATCCTGTATATAAGGGCTTAAGAGCAGCGTAACTGCACCTTAAGCAGATTAAAAAATTGGGTTCCTGTTTCTGTTTAATCAGCAGAATGTATAAGCCTACAGCTCCAGTAGAAAGAAGTTTATGGGCCTAGGTGCTTCATCATCTACTGGACCATGGCCAATCGGCCCGGAAACTTCTTTCTATTGGATCAACGCCGGTCGTGAAACCCTAAGCCCTGCATAAGCCTTCAGCTGCCTGAGAAGAATGTCGTCATATTAATACACATTTTTCGATTTGTGGAACTTTGAAGAAAACAATATTTTCTACGATGTAATCCGTTTAAACCTTAACATTAGTTAATGCTGTATACAGATTATCTTCAACTAAAATCTGCGTATTTTGGGTACTGTATTTCCAAGTTGAAATGAGTCTGGATTCAGCTCCATAGACTCCCAGGTTTCCAGACGATGCAGAAGTAGGCTAGAAGTATTCGGGTCAGGTAGCATAAGGATCAATGCTTAGACCGTCACCAGTGCTAGCCGCAGATACGTGCTTCAATCCCCGACACTGGATTCGGATTTATCCTATCTGATTCACTTTCACACTCACATTTCTCCAAGACAGCTCTATGTACTGTGGAAGTTCGTATTTATTCACCATGTGCAGAAGGAAGGAACAAAATAAGAAAGAAAATACACTGTTTTCACCCAATAAATTATGTCCTTCGTTTTAGAGTATTTGTGAACCATCTCATATAGGTGTGGGCTCTGGATGATCTAGATAAAGGAGGCTTTGCATCCCACGGAAAGTTCTGGAGAGGCTAGGCCATTATTAAAAACTTGTTTTCCTTTTCAACTTCAAAGTTCCAAAACTGAACAATGAACTGAAACTGTACAATGGCAAAGCAGCGTTCAGTGATGCACCTGCATCAAGTGGAGACGAGCGGAGCTGACTACTGCTTCTCTTGCAACCTTCAGACAGTCATACCCTACGATACAAACAATCACTGCAATTATTTTAATGGTTGAGGTAAATAAAATATCGGTCTTTCCCAAACCGGCGATTACATAAAATATAAGATTATGAATGGTTTAACAACAGCGGAATCTATTCCAACAAGAAACCTAAAATATTAGGGAGCGTAGAGCAATTACGGTTTTATTATTCAAGATTACTCAAATGACCACATTACTCCAAGTATACTACACACATTCTGTTCTATTGTCCTCTATATTGGTGACGCAATATTGAAATCGGGTCATGTAATTTCAAACTGAGACCGAAATATAGTTACGTGATTAACTCAAACCTGGCTAGGAATTATTATGAGGACTGCTGATAACTGTGGCGATTTGTAATCGTGAGCTTGAGTTGTGTTCTAAGTACCCTAAGTGGAAGAGTGAAGAAAGAGGAGTGTGAGCTTGACATTTACTAATCATTTCCAAATTGGATTAGTTCAAGCGCTATAAAATTAAACAGTTCTCTGTAATTCCTACTCTATGGTGATGCGACAAGTTACATGCTGAGCTACCGGAAAATATTTACTAAAGCTTGGGACAAAACAGAAAATAAAGAATTATATTCCTGCAACCTTAGTCTGATCTTACTTTAACTTTATTTTTTTTTTTTTATTTTTTTTTAAATTAACGTCCTCCAACATTGTGTCATATCGGACGATACTTTAACTTAATGTCCTGTAAATAAATGTCTCCTTTTATGAATAAAGCTACCTGTCTGTATATAAAGAGTTCAGCCCAACCTTATATGCCAGAGCATCGTATACAGTGTGGAAGGTACTGCTTCGGCCATTAGTTACTAACCAGGAATTCTGCATGATGAGTGTAACAAGTAGGTATGTCCAATGCAATTATTGTCTATAAATAACTGTTTCTACGAAAAAAAATAATTTGTGTCAGATATTTGGAGTCATCTAGCTTCTTGAAGAATGGATATAAATGGCTTATAATTTCAATAACCGCCGCGCAAGCATTATGTACTCAATGGTGAAATGCATTTATACCTTCTTTTTTCTTTTTCTTTTTCCATCTTCTTTTTCTTCTTCTTCCATATTAAGTATTGGGCTTTTCCCGCTTCGAATCCAAAGTATCACTGGAACTGCTGCTTACATCTCAGTTTGGGCTGTCTTCCGTTTTCCTCTTGGCTTATATAAAAATGCTTGCAGCGGCAGACGCTCAGAGGACATTCTTTGCACATGTTCATACCATCTCTCCTTATACCCTCTCACTTCTTTCACCATACCTTTTTGTATCTTCAATTCTTCTCTAATATCTTGACTTCTTCTTTGGTCTCTAAGGCTCATCCCTAATACCGATCTTAAAAGTCTCATTTTAGCTGCTTCAATACGCCTTTTATCACTTGCTCTTAACACCCATGTTTCACTTCCATACATCAAGGCTGAATTTGGGGCGATCTTATGTAGTTGAATACAGATTTCTTTATACATGTCTCCCAAATGCCCCCTCCCCCCAAATATCACCTTATACATCCATTTAGATTATTACACTTTTGTGTATTTTCTTCCAAGTCTGTTTGTTTTATATTGATATTTCACATCCCAAATATCTGATAGAATTTACTTGTTCTATTATATTATCTATAACTACTTTAGCTCCAATATTATTTTTCCCTCTCACTGCCGTTGTTTTAGTTTTTGGGATGGATATTTTCATATTAAGCTTTTGTAACATATTATTAATTTTGTTACATTAACTTGGAGATGATCTCCCGAATCCATAAGGGAACTTGGTCATCTGCAAAGAGTATCTTACATATTTGCTCATAATTTCCAGTGTGTACATATGACATGTTCTCTTGTTTCCATTCCTGTATGATTTTATTCATGTATAAGTCAAAAAGTAATGGAGAAAGACCACATCCTTGTTTTAGCCCTCGATTTGTTTCTATAGTAGTTTTACTTATTTCTATTTCCATACCATCATACATAGATTTTATTGCATTTATCAAATTTCCTGGAATTTTATATTCGTTTATTATTTTCCATAATGTCTTCCTATTTACCCTATCATAGGCTTTTTCATGATCAAGATACAATATAGTGGTACTTAAATTCTACTTTTTTCTTCATTACTTGTTTAATAACAGATATTGCACCTACACAAGATCGTCCCTTTCTAAATCCACATTGCTCTTCGCTTAGAATACCTTCTGCTATTGGTTTAAGTTTCATTTTAGTTATCACTGTGTAAATCTTGTAAGCTCTATGTAATAGTGAAATACCTCCATAGTCGGAACAGTTTCTACTGTCTCCTTTCTTATATATGTGAACTATTGTTGCACATTTCCATTTCTCCGGAAACTTTCCTGCACTCCATATTTCATTTAGTAATTTTGGAAAGCTCTTCACCCATTTCGAACTAGGATATCTTATATGTTCGCTGTTTATATTCTCAATTCCCGGTGTTATCCTATTCTTTCAGTTCTTCAGGGCCCCCTCTAGATCTAGCATAGTTGTTTGTTTTGTATTCATCGACACACCTTGTTTCTACATCATGACATTCTTCCTCGTCTATAAATATGCTATTATAGTATGTTACCCATTCTGTTTTTGGAATTAAATCTATATGTGCATTATCTGTATTTTCATTTCTTAAAGTTTTAAACTTTTTCCGAATCTCGTCGTCCTGTAAGATCATGTTCAATTGACAAGGCTTTCCCCACATTCTCTGTTTGCTTGTCTTGGCAATTTACAAACTATTGTCCTCCTATATTTATATTCAATATGATCTTCTAGCTTGGACGAATTTAGGCATTATACGTATCCTTTCTTGCTTTTCCTAATTATTACTTCCTTTAGCTCTTCATTACAAACTTTTAAACTCCTTGGCTTTCTCTTCCTCTGAGTGCCTAGTACCGCCTTACCTATTTTCATAAGGGCCCTTTTCAGGGTTTCCCACTCCTGTTCTATATCTCCAACCCTTGCTCTTGTTGTTTTATCCAATCTTACACAGTCGTTGAAATATTAAATCATTTATATGCATTTGTCAAGAAACTACATGGCTCCAAATATTCCAAATATTTGAAATTAATTAATTTTTCTTTTTTTTTTTTTTTGCGAAACGGTTCTTTATTCGCAATAATTGTATTGGATACATTTGTTGCATTCATCATGTGGAAACCCTGGTTAATGTATGATCGAAGCAGTACCTTCCACCCGGTATGTACTTCAAGTGGGTAATTTGGTGCTGAATTTTGGAATTGTGAAGCTAAAGCCGACTGCTAATTTGTTTTTTAAATTATGCGTTGTAAGTGAAGTAGGATTTGGAAAGGAGTGTGTGACATTTCAGAGTTAAGATATTGGGAATAATGTCAAAGAGGATTTCCAAAAATATCCAGCCAAAAAATTTCTCAACCAGATTATCGGTATGGATGCTTAACGTGCCAACATATGTGCGAGGTCAATCGCTGGAGTGGGCCGAGTTTAAGTAGTTTGCCCCTGATCTGCCATGGCGAACGCTGGGTTGGAATACCCAATTTCATTTTATTCCTTCGCAGTAGCGGTCTATCTCATGACCATATGATAAGAACCTTGTGTGAATATTATATGGCTACCTGTGATATCTGTGAAGGTTCCTTCTACTTACTTCACCTGGTACCGTATAGCCGCTTTGATTGGTTTCTGGGACTGGATACATAGGCACTGGAAGGAGATGGTCCTGGAACAGTTTGGAAATGTTAGGGATCTGTCATCTCCATCATGACGAATGACTCCTGGTTACAAGGCCCCCGTACGTCTAGTACCATTCGTTTCTCCCTTTCTCTTTATTTCTCTCTCTCTCTCTCTCTCTCTCTCTCTCTCTCTCTCTCTCTCTCTCTCTCTCTCTCTCTCTCTCTCTCTCTCTCTCTCTACAAATTATCTATGGCAGAGGTGAGTTAATCCTCGTTCGTGTAAACCTCTATAACCCTGTTTGAGATTACTTAAAATGCCCTAATCTTTTTCAAACAACAAATGTGTTAAAATGACAGGATGAAACACAAAACCTCAGTCTTTGAAACATGTGTTTCACTGCGGTAATGTAAGGAGACATTCAACTATAACATGAGAGAATCTGTAGAGCAGAACTTATATCTATGTATACCGCTGCAGGAGTAGAAGTATAACATCTGCCATTGCCTGTATTAAAAATTCCATATTAACTGTTATCAGATAGTTTAACAGTTATTTTCCAGCCCAGCGTTCCAAATTTTGCTAATGCTGAATAGATTTACTTCGACATTAGAGCTATGAGAGGTCACGAAAGTAAAAAGGGAAAACAGTGTATAATTCAAAGCGATAACACGAAAATCATAAATTGGCAGGATTGAAAGGTGAGATTGGTCCATACTCAGAGAGTCATTACCTACAATGTGTCTTTACACATGAGTGAAATAATATTGAATGAAGTTTTAAAGGTACGTAACGCATTTAACACAGTCCAAAGTTATAAGTCTGTTTTCCTTCAGTTCATCGTTTTTCACTTTAGGATTGTCTCATTGAAAACAACCACTTTGTGCTTTGGAGAAATGAAAACACCAAACACTCACAACATAACAAAATAACTGTCACTCTTATTTAGCAGTTGTCAATTTCCTGGCCTCCCTTGTCCATATTGTCATAAAATAAAAAGTATGTAAATATTGGCATTACCACAATGACGATTGTTCGTATAGGAATGGAGCATACTGTGTATCTGCTATACATAGCGCGACTAAAGCTCCAGCTATTCCTTCTTTCCGACGAAAACGTTTCTCCTAGCGCTGTATTTACGATCAATAACAACCTCAAAAATTGGTAATTAACTGTATTATGTTTTGCAACACAGCACCAGTGGCTGATGTGTACAAACATAAACGTGTTTATTTTGGTTCACGAACGGTGGGAAATATTTCGTGTACGCAACATAACTGTTTCAGTAAAGCACTGGTTAATGAACAGAGCACCAATTAGATGAAACAGTAAATGAAGGAAGTGAAGACACTTGCAATACAGCGATGTATAAAAGTGATATTTGGAATTTTGAACTCGTGTCACGTATGCTAGAGGTTTCAAGTCTTCTTCGTCAACTGGCAGAATTTATATAGGCAGTCACCATGAGTGTATGTCGTGTGTGATTGGGCATTGCTTTAGATCATTGTTCGCTCTGCTTAGATCTGGAAAGACTAAATCACTATGCAGGCATAGGAATTCTTAAGCAGTGGCTTCTAGTTAACAATACTCAAACGGTTTCACTAGAAAGGACGCAGACAACAGCGGCCAAGTGTCACTGACAGACATACAAAAACCAGTTTGAGTGCTGAAAACGCCTGAACACTCTACAAGGGTTGGGGAGGGTGGTTGTGTAACTTGTGATACCTATCCCCACTAATAGTCTAGTAGTAGTTCAACATTATTTACTTCCGTCATGGTTTTAGTCATTTAGTGCCTGACGATTGCTAGGCCTACTTATAACAATGAGTGAACTGAAACGCACAGGAGTCTATTCCTCTATAGATAAATGTGATGAAACGTTCTGCTTAAGTGTACTTGAATGATAATGGTAATATTTAAAGTTCGCGCTGCAAGACACTGGCGTACTCAGAACGTGACTCTCACATTAACAAAATCCCTTCTATTACAACTATCATCGCAGTATATTCAATATAAATTGACTGTGCCACGACAGGAGAGACTCAAGAGTTACTTATGTACTCTTACCATCCAGAGTCTCCAGAGGAGGTTCGAGTCGAGCGGGGATCTTGCTCCCTCGCTCGGGTGTCATTACGTCAGTACCCGGCCGTAACACGGCTTTACCTGCGCGATGAGGGGTGAAGACTTTGCTCTACTAGGATATAATAATAATAACTGGGAAAGAGGCTCCAGAGGCAGTTCGGGTCGAACGGGGGGGGGGGGGGGGGGCCCGCCCGAGTGTCTCGTCCGCAGTACCGAGCCGTTGTACGGCTTAACCTGCGTAATGAGTTGGATGTTCTCGCTACGGGGGATTTTGTCATCTGGGGAACATTACTTAGGGACAGGGGTTTTTATAGGTACAGGGAAGCGGGTGGGTGGGATTTGTCCACGAGTTGGCAGTGCGCGGCTTCTGATTGGCTGGCCAATCAGGTGACGCGCTCATTCCCACCTGGGTTCTGGCCATCAGTCACTCACTGAGAGGTGAACTGAAAAGGTAATTTGCTCCGTTTTGGATACAGATTGAACTGTCGCTTTTCCCATCTTTGAGATTATACCGCCGGACTTAATATGTCCTTTGGTAGTCTTTTGGATGGTAGTCGGCGCGGCTGGTTCTGGTCATATTGGCCCAGAGTATTTACCAGAGGGTTAGGGTGATTTTGGAGTTTGTTGTACATTGTGCGAGCGCGGGTTTTAATCACGTCGACAATGTACGGGATGCTGGAATGTTCGTGGAGGATATGGGCAGGAAATCTCCAACCGGTATCATAGATCATCCTTAACGCCCGATTCTGCAACGTCTGGAGTCTGATGAAGGTGGACTTTGCCACCACTCCCCAGATCTCGCATCCGTACAAAACCAGAGGTGGAATGATCGCACGATACAGCTGGAGTTTTAGGCGTAGGGGCATGGTTTTGGAACTGAGAATTGGGTATAGCTGCCGGAGAGCAGCGTGACCTTGTAGTACTTTGCCCCTGACGTGATGTCTATACGTCAGCCGCCGGTCCAGCGTGACCCCGAGATACTTTGCCGTAGTGACCCAGGGGATCCGACGGCGCCGCAACACGAGGTCCCGCGGGAGCCGGTTGGCTTTCGTATTTGCCAGGAGAATCGCGGAGCTTTTCTCCGGGTTTATAGACATACGCCAGTTCTCGCACCATCTACTGATGGCACGGAGATGGGCTTGTACTTGGTGGTAACTGTAGCGCGGGTTCTTGTTAGTAGCGAAGATCAGTAGATCGTCCGCATACTGACAGATGTGTGTGTTTGGGTGCGTGGGGAGATCGGCCATGTAAGCTGCGAAGAGTGCCGGTGACAGTACACTGCCCTCGGGGACTCCTGCGCCAATGGGCCTCTCTCTGGAGAATGATCCCTCCACCTTCACCCGGAAGCTACGTTCCTGTAGGAAGCTAGCCACCAAGTAAATATATGGAGGGGGGATTTCGTGCTGTATGAGCTTGTAGACAAGCCCCTCGTGCCAAGTGGTAGAAAATGCCTTTTCCACATCGAGCAACACTGCCACCGTTTTAGCCCTATCCTGGTAAGCCAGGGAAGCTTTTTCGGCTACACGCAGTAGTTGCTCAGTCGTGGAGTGGCCAGAACGAAAACCAAACTGATGTTCAGGAAGGAGACCTTTTTCCTCCAATAGGGGTCCAAGGCGGGACAGGAACAGTTTCTCGAATACTTTCGAGATAACTGGTAGGAGGCTGATGGAGCGGTAACTAGATGGAAAGACCGGATTTTTGCCCGGCTTCAACACGCATACCACACGCACCTGTTTCCAGACAGCTGGAAAGTGACGCATGCTGAGGCATGCGTTGTAAATCCGGGTCAAGTGCATCACGGCTCTAGGGGGAAGGTGCTGGAGCATTTCCGCTGTTACACGGTCCTGTCCAGGGGATTTTCGGGCTCTTAGGGATTTTATGGTATTAGTTACCTCGCGAGGGGTAACTATCGGGATGTGGAACACCTCGTGACCTGCGGGTCCGACTTCTAAGAAGTCTTCTACCGCCTGTTCCACGAGGTCAGTATGGTCGTCGTTCTGTGGATCTTCCCTGGGCTGGAATTGAGTTTCCAGATAGTCTGCTAGTGCCTCAGCTTTTTCCCTCGGTTCGAACACAAGTCTTCCCCGAGGGCTGTGCACAGGATGCTGGTGTACAGATTTGTCTTTCCGCAAGCCTCGGACGATGCGCCACGGTTTCCTCTCCTGGAGGTTTACATGACGCAACGTGTTTTCCCAAGCTGCTTGCCTATGTTTTCGTAGGAGTCGTCTCACCAGGGATTTGAACCTCTGGTGTATTACTCCTATCCTAGGATGTCGGAATCTCTGCCATAGCCTTCTGACAGCATTTTTTGCTTCTATGAGGCGTTTAAGTGGTACAGGGATAGATGTCGGGTTTGGTGCTTCGGTAGGAATGCGGTGTGTGTGAGCACGCACCGCATTTAGGACTGAGGTTGCAAACCCCGCGGCTGCCTCCTCGAGAGTCTCAAGCGAGTCTATTCGAGGATTTGCCTCCACGGAGTTTTGAAGGGCAAGGACGGCCGCGTCCCAGTCGACTTCTTCCACCCAGTCCGGTACTCCCAGCGCAGTGAGATTAACGTCTGAGTCGACCACAACAGGGTTGTGATCGGAATCCAGAGCGTTAATCACAGAGAGGTCCAAGTGAAATGGAATGTTTTTGGTGATTACGAAATCAATGATGTCCGCGGCGCCGCGTGCCGGGTAGTGAGTTGGACCTCTCGGCCCGTGCGCGTGAAGGGCGGGGTTCCCGCTAATGAGACGGTACAAACCCCGGCCCTTAACGTTCTGGGTGCGGCTGTACCGGCTTGGGGTTTTGCGTTGAAGTCGCCTGCAATGCAAACTCTATGGTGTAGGTTCAGGAGAGCCGTAATGTCCGCTTCATGGAAACGGCCATCTGGCGGGTCATATACCGCCACAAGCACTAGGTCGTTCCCGCCCAAGGATAACCTTATGGCGGTTGCTTCCAAGTGTTGTAGCGGAGGAATGGTAACAGGAGTATGGGTGAGATGGTTCTTTATGAATATGGCAGTACCACCGCCCTGTCGGCCGACCCGATCAGACCGATGAGCGGCGTAACTTGGCAGGGTAAACTGTACGCCGGCGTGCAAGTGCGTTTCACAGACCATCAGGATATCAATCCCGTGACTGTCTACGAACTCTAACAGGCCAGGTCTCTGGTCTCTAACTCCATTTGCGTTCCAGAACGCAGCTCGAAATGAACGCACAGTTCTATGCGCCATTACGAGCTCGCGGAGTTAGAATACAGTTCCTTGGCCGTTTGAAGCACCGTGAGGTGCTTCTTCACAGCGGAAATCTCGGGGTTATCGATGACTGCCCTGCAGCGTCGTAATATCGGGAGGGAACGCTGAACTAGGTCGGCGAACCAGGTTGACAGCTCAATGAATTCAGCCATGTCCTCGGAAGCGAATGCGTCTCCTAGGGGTTGTTGCTGTTTGTTTTGTCTGGGTACTGCTGCCTTTTTATTGGCTGGGCCAGTCCGGGAGGACGGGCCAGCTTCACTGGGCTCTGCTGGATCCTGATTGGAGGATCCATCATGAGTAGCGGGTGCTGGTGGAGGGGGAAGTTTTGCAACAGTTTTGTTGCTATCTTTCTCCCCTTCAGTTGATTTTGCCTTAGTGGCCTGTTTCTTCCCCTTCTTAGGGGGACGTTTCTCCTTTGGAGCGGTGCTGACGGTTGGTGCAGTCTCTTTAACAACAACCTCTTGCACGACGCTTTCCGGGACTGGCGCTACATTTGGGACAACCGGGCTTGTAGGGGACTCCTCCGTAGCCTCGGCCTGCGCGAGAACACTTTCGTGTCTTGCTAGGGCGTTGGCAAACGAAACCCCTTTCTTGACCTCTGATGCAGCTTTGCCTTGCTTGCCTTGCATTATAGCAAGTCGTTTGGGGCGACCGCGATAGATGCCTATGTGGCTCCCATCACAGTTTGCGCACTTCCTTTGGTCCATTGGGGTCAGGCAGTCCTTGACACGGTGCTCCCCTGCACAGCGCAGGCACTTGAGCGACCTCTCACAGGCGAAGCTGGAGTGGTGAAAGCCCAGGCATTTATAGCACTGGGCCGGCCCCTCCCTGCCGTGATAGGGCTCAATTGTAACCCGCGTGTGGTACAGATGAGTGACCTTGTCGATCTTTGGGATTCCCTCCCCTTCTTTATCAACTACCACTAGGAATAGTGGTAGGGGCACCTTGGTGGGTTTCCCCTCTTTTTCCCTGTTACTAGTTAGTTGTAACACGGACCGCGGTTTGATTCCGTGTTCGTCCGACAGGCCAACACGGATGTCCTGTGGGTCAGTCTCCGAGTCCAGGCCCCTGATAACTCTTCGCACCACATGAGGTCGCTGTAGTGAGTACGAGTGGAATTTAATTCCACTCGCTCTCAGCACCTCCTTTGCGGCCATGTGGTCATCAGAGGAAGTGGTCCGGATAATGACACGTCCGGGGAGCCTTGTGGCCTGGAAAGCTGCCTTTAACCTGGCCCTCAATTCCTTCATCACCTTGATGTGATTGGGAAAGGGGTCGGACACAATAGGCGGGATTCTTCCCTCCTTTTGTGCGGCTTGGTTCTGGGGAGACGCTGCAGGTGTTGGTGAAGGAGCGGGTCGCTCTGGGTTTGAACCAGAGGACCGTTTCCTGCGGCTTTGCACCACTACAAAGCCATCTTCGTCCGGCAGTGCTGGAGGAGTGGTAACGGGAGCTGGTGGTGTCAAGGGCGTTGCTGTCCCTTGATTTACAAGGCCTATTGCCTTTTTTACCTTTGGCCTGTTCTTGGCCTTGGTGAGAGTCTTGGCTTTCGCCTTGACTACGTTAACCCGTGGACCGGGAGAGGGGTTCGGGTGAGGTGAACTCATCACGTCAGGCCTTACCTGTACGTTGGTGCTCGGGGTCTGGGTCTTTGTTTTCGCAGGTGCCATTTGGCATCCCACAGAGGGCCTATCGCCTTGCGGCGTGCCTATTGGGGTTCCAACGAACCCCGGGTCCAGACCGGAGTCTGGTCCCTTGGCTGCGGCCGTGTGGGCCTGCGGTCTCGTTAGTCCGTCTGTCTTTGTCATTGCCGAAGCACTGCTGTGGAGCCGGTCGCCCATCCCTGCTTGCTGGTCTGAAAGGGCTCGGTGAGCCTCTTCCAGTAGGTAAGCAAGCAGAGGACTGATGGACTCTGCCTCCCCCTTGCCGGAGGACCTCCGGTAAAGTTTCTTCTCCTCGATGGTGTCTGGAAGGTCTTCTCGGTGCACCCTAAAACTTGCTTGCCAAGTCCCTTATAGGGTACACCGTGTGCTTTGCCTGGCTGTTGCCTGGCCGACGCGTTGCGAGCTCTTTAGGAAGGCGCGGCGTTTCCGCTCCCTGACGAGAGGCCCTGCTGTGCCGTCACGGTTTTCCACCAGTGGTGCAGAGTAGACGTGGACGAGGCGAGTACCATCTGACGAAATGGGATGAATGATCAAGGCGATAATAACTGGGAAATTGTGGTGTCTCGGGTATTTATAGGGGCAGAATGGTCGCTTGGGAGGGATTGGTCCGTGAGTGGAACGTGCCCGCCCTCTGATCGGCCCCTTTCAGCCAATCAGGTGGCGTACTTATCCCCTCCAAGGTTCAGGCCAACAGTCACTCACCGTACGGCGAGCTGTCTGATGCTTCTCCGTTTCGGATATGGATTTTCGTCGGTTTTCCCATCTTTCAGATTAACCCGGTGAACCTAAGATGTCCCTCGGCAGTCTTAGAGATGGTAGTCGGCACGGCTGTCTCTGGTCGTGTCTTCCAAGGGTGTTTACCAGCGCGTTGGGGTGGTTCTGGAATTTGTTGTACATTGTTCGAGCGCGCGTTCTTATCACGTCGACAATGTACGAGATACTGGAGTGTTCATGTAGGATGTGGGCAGAAAATCTCCAGCCAGTACCGTAGATCGTCCTTAGTGCCCAATGCTGCAACGTCTGGAGCCTGATGAAGGTGGACTTCGCCACTACTCTCCAGATCTCACATCCGTACAGAATCAGAGGCGGGATAATCGCACGATATAGCTGGAGCTCTAGGCGTAACGGCATTGTTTTGGAACTGAGGATGGGCGTGCACTTGTACCACTGTCCCTGATGTGGTGTCTATATGTCAGTCGCCGTGACCCCGAGATACTTCGTCATAGTGACCCAAGGTATCCGACGGAGCCGAAGCACTAGGTCCTGCGGAAGCAGGTTCGCTAACGTATTAGCCAGGAGAATTGCAGGGATTTTCTCCGGGTTAATAGACATGTGCCAGTTCTCGCACCATCTATTGATGGCACAGAGATGGGCTTGTACATGCCGGTAGCTGTTGCGCGGGTTTTTGTTGGTAGCGAAAATCATGAGATCGTCCGCACACTGACATGTGTGTGTGTGTGCATGTGTGTGTGTGTGTGTGTGTGTGTGTGTGTGTGTGTGTTTGGGTGGGTGGGTGGGTGGGGAGATCGGCTACGTAAGCAGCAAAGAGTGCCGGTGACAGTACACTGCCCTCGGGGACTCCTGCGCCAATGGGCCTTTCTCTTGAAAATGATCCCTCCACCTTCACCCGGAAGCTATGTTCCTGCAGGAAACTAGCCAACAAGTAAATGTATGGAGGGTGGATATCATTCTGTATGAGCTTGTAGACAGGCCCTTCGTGCCAAGTGGTAGAAAATTCCTTTTCCACGTCAAGCAATACTGCCACCTATTTAGCCCTCTCGTGGTAAGCCAGGCAGTCTTTTTCGGCTCCTCTCAGTAATTGCTCGGCCGTGAGATGGCCAGAGCGAAAACTAAACTGATGTTCCGGTAGAAGGCCTTTTTCCTCCAGAAGAGGCCCGAGGCGGGTCAGGAGCAGTTTCTCGAACACTTTCGAGATAACTGGCAGGAGGCTAATGGATCGGTAACTAGGCGGGAAAACTTGACTCTTACCCGGCTTCAAAACGCAAACCATACGCGCCTGTTTCTATACAACTGGAAAATTGGGCATGCTGAGGCATGCGTTGTAATCCGGGTCAAATGAATCCTCTAAGGAGCTGGAGCATTTCTGCTCTTACACGGTCCTGTCCAGGAGCTTTTCGGGATTTTAAGTTTTGGATGCTGAATGTTACCTCGCGAGGGGTAACTGTCGGGATGTGGAAAACCTCGTGGTCCGCGGGTCCAACTTCTAGGAAGTCTTCTACTGCTTGTTCCACGAGGTCAGTATGGTCGTCGTCTGTGGATCTTCCCTGGGCTGGAATTGTATCTCCAGATAGTCTACTAGCGCCTCTGCTTTTTCCCTCGGTTCGAAGACAAGTCTTCCACGAGGGCTATGCACAGGTTGCTGGTGTACAGTTTTATCTCTCCTCAAGTCTCGGACGATGCGTCACGGTTTCCTCTCCTGGAGGTTTACGCGACGCAGCGTGTTTTCCTAAGGTGCTTGCCTATGTTTTCTTAGGAGTCGTCTATCCAGGGATTTGAACCTCTGGTGTATTTCTCCTATCCTAGGGTGACGGAATCTCTGCCATAGCCTTCTCACAGCATTTTTTGCTTGGATGAGACGCTTCAATGGGACAGGGATAGCTGTTGGGTTTGGTGCGTCGGTAGGGATGCGGTGTGTGTGAGCACGAATCGCATTTAGGATGGAGGTTGAAAACCCCGCCGCTGCCTCCTCAAGAGCCTCTATCGAGTCTATTCGAGGTCGTGCTTCCACGGAGTTTTGGAGGGCTAGGACGGCTGCGTCCCAGTCGACTTCCTCAACCCAGTCCGGCACTCCCAGCGCAGTGAGATTAACGTCTGAGTCGACCACAACGTCCAGAACGTTAGTCACGGAGAGATCCAGGTGAAATGGAATGTTCTTGGCGACTATGATATCTATGACTCCCGCCACGCCGCGTGGCGGGAAATGAGTTGGACCTCTCGGACCGTGTGCGAAAAGGGCGGGGTTCCCGATAATGAGACGGTAAAGTCCCCGACCCTTTACGTTCTGGGTGCGGCTGTGCCAGCTTGGGTGTTTTGCGTAATTCTATTGTCTCTATATCGTGTATAACTGTCTTATTATGGGACGCGTACCAATAATATCAATGGCATTTCCTATATCATTGACGTAACACCGGCATTCCAAATTGCCGTGGTGTAAAAAGAGAAGATGAAACCATTTTGTGATATTCACTTCCTTGAACAACAGATATGCAAAACCTCTGTACATTATTGCATATCGAAAAATTAAGATCAGAATTTATACTTACCATATTGTGCTGGTAATAGCCTACATCGCTGTCTGTATCACCGGTTCATTTCCCTTCCAGGAGAAAGTGCTATCTTATCGGGCCACCAAGCTAGGTAATAATACGTGAAATGCAGGGAGAAGAGCTAACCTCTCATTTACGAACTTATAAAAATGCTCTCCCTATATCAGCAATGAGTTTCAAATTGTTTCATGACTTATTTCCTACAATTTATAATGCTAATTTTCCACGAAAATTTGTATTCAACTCCTGGATAATCTTAATACGAAACTCGTGAAAATCGTCGCGTGAACAACAATTCGTGCGGCAAGCATTCAAATACAATAAAAAAATATCCACTTGTGTAAATTACTATTACCTATAATTTACTATCACCTTGTAAGTGGAATACTATCTTGATGCGAATTAAACTATTTTGTTGTTTAACGACGTTGTTAATTGCCAGCATCACATCAGCGTCGCCGATGTGCTGGAATTTCGTCCCGTAGGATTTCTTTTACATGCCAGTAAATTTACTGACATGAAGCTAATGTTTTGAAATACACTTAAAAACCACCAGTCTGGACCGGATTTGAACCCACGACCTTGGGATCAGTAGGCCAGCGTCTAACCAACTGAGCAACCCATACCGGCTCCTACACTGGAATATAAAAGCAGTAGAAATGACAACCATTTGTCCTCACTGGTGTGGTTGTTAGCATGAGCAATTATTACCTGTAGAACTGAGGAACACTGGGAGGCATAGTGTTTAGCCAACTTAAATATTTGAACATATTGATAGTCACGTGCAGTCCAGCCACGATTGCTAGGTTCCTTTTAGCATCTAGCTTGGGATTGACAAATGTGTCCGGTCACTGTTTACAGTGCTTTGTTTTCTATCCAAACAATGTAACAACTGCCGTTGAAAAATAGTGAAGAATTAAAGAATTTCATATATTAGTGAAAATGAACACTAATGAATAGCAGCAGCCCAGTAACAACATAGGCATAGGGTAATTGAGATTGCAACTTGATTACGATATAAAATACTCAAGATGTAAATTCCACTACTTCAGTGATTGCTTGGTCTTATTTCTTTGTTAAAGGGAGAGAAACTATACTAAATTAAACTATGAGATTTAAGGAAATCTGAAATCTCATAAAAGGTCACAAGAGAGAAGTAAATACATTTAAAATAACTTTTAATATTGGACATATTACGTTACTCAAAGAAGAAAAGAGAAAAAAAGGATAAATAATCTGATGTGTTGAATTCGTCCTCTATTGTTTGGGTACAACTTCTACAAACGATTGCTGCGAAAGCTTAGTTTTCTATCTACTTCATGTAAATGTAGATTAAACCTTTGCAGAAATCGTTTTATTACACTCGTTGTTGGTATATACAAGAGGATAGAGGAAACCAAATACTTAAAACCTGCTACACTATATGCTGGGGTATACATCCCACTTCCTCCCATGACACCGCGAGAAATAATTGAATAATGACAGCGCTTTAAAAGTGAAAAAAGTATTAAAACTCGAATCAATAGTAGTGGATGTCTCAGAAATATTTGTTATTTAAGTGGGTTATTTGATATACATTAGGTGTTTCATATGGATTACCTTTTCTGTGCAGACGTTTCTTGTCTATTTGTTTCGTTATCAGTTATACAAAATAATACATTACTTCGGAATGAAGAGGCTTATTCTAGAAAATTCAGAAGATAGATTTATTTGTCATAGAAATATCTTTAATATGCGATACTTTATTCAAAATCGCTAGAGGCATTTTTTAGACAATGCAAAATTTTGAAAATTTTCCTTGTGAAGGTGGAAGAATCCCTTGTAAATCCTCGTGTTACATCTTTGCGGAAGCTGAATCCAAACACCAAGTTTAGTGTTTATCGGACATTTAGTTTTTGGGTTATGCATTTCTCAGACACACACACACACACACACACACACACACACACACACACACACACACACACACACACACACACAAACACACACACAAACATAGACTATTTTCTCTAAACAACCTTGTCTTCATTCGGAAGTCTCAAAACATGTATTTGTGATGAAACCCTCACATCGAACTTGTTCTACGTTTACATACTGAAGTACGTAGCAGAGAAATCAAGGTTATTGTGGTCAAAATAATTTAAATGAGGAAACAAATGTTTTAATCATTCCATAACTAAGAGGCTTGGCAAGATTAGCATTAACGCGCTATTCCCAGTGCAAAAAACCAAAGGCAGGAACGTTAACGTATTGATCCATAACTTAATCGCTTAGTGTACCTATTGAACAGTAGGTTGGGTGGCTTAATGCACGGTCACTGCAGGGGAGTCTATCTCGAAGATGTTGAAAATATTATCTGTCCTACTCATACGCTGCACTTTGCAGCTGGTGTGAGAATTGGTGTCATTTGTTTCTCTTAGGGCATTTATTACCATATGGTCCTTCTCTCGCACGTGTAGTGATTGATTTAATACACGCAGTTAATTCCAATTCACAAATAAAGTAACATAAAAATAAATAACAAAAACAGATAAATAAAAGAATAATAGCAACGGCAGCCGTCTAACTGGAAACCTTCGGCTGTAATCCGCACGAGCTTGCCTGATACTATAACGTCCACCAATGTAGTGTCATATCGGACGGTGAACGAAAGAAATGGGTGAAATGATGCTCAAATATGCCCGAGGTCAATAGAGCTTTAAGTTACCTGACATTCATCTTATCAGGATCAGGAAAACCTCGAATAAGGAAAAGCCGCCTCCCAAGTTATCCAAGATAACACGAGTGAAGAACTAATCACAATAATAGAGCACGAGACACGTATTGTCCACAAGGAGGTTGCGTATTGAAGCTGCATAACAATACTGCTGGAAAAGTAGGTCACCCAATCAACTACCCCACCAGGTAGTATATAAGCCTAAGCTATTAATGGGAATAATGATGCCTCATTCTCAGATATCATAGAAACAATCACCTTCGAGGATCGTATGAATCCTGAGAGATTTATGCAATGACAACAGCGAAGTATTTGTTTACTCTCAGTTCCATTTGATCCACTACACGTGCTAACTAATATACCATCTCGTGTAATCGGAGCAATATCAGACAGGCGAGTTACAATAGCCGCCATTTTCCGTGGTTTTTCCTTCACTCTGAGAAGCATTGCTGTCGCGTAAGTTTGAACATTCTGGAACCCCAGCTGATTTGAGCAACGTTAATCATCATCGGACTTTAAGAACAAGATATTTTGAAAACAGAAATAAAGAAAAATGTTACCACTAATCCACAAGCAATCCACGTTCGTTTGGCAGCGGAAAAAGTGAACAATTCTCTAGATATCAATAACGTTTTTTCCTCCGAAAAAAAAAAAAAAAGAAAAAAAAGCCACCCACACATGTCGATATTACATTTCATGTTTGTATCACATCACTCTATGACTGGATTGAAACAAATCCCGAGAAAAAAATAAATAAAAAATTAACAAATAAAAGCAAGCAAATAAGTAAAACATATATAAAAATAAGTAAAGAGCTATGATGTAGAAAACCGGCTTTTTCTGTATGAAACGAACAAGGGATCAACGGTAACCTCACATTATGCTTTCTACTGTAATTCGTGTATAAAGGCAATAGCGACTAGCACAATGTTGCATGATCCTGAACTCGACTTTCCTACAGAGAGGCACAAGTAGAGTCATCTGTGGCGTTTAAATAATCAATAGCCACATCTCAACTTAAGTCAAACATTTCGTCTGAAGTAGACATGAAAACGAAGACTACAATTACTACTGCCAGGAACATACTGTTTTGAAAATTTCTGGCTTCTTCGGTTCAACGACAAATATAACAATAATAACGACAACAATAAAAACAACAATAACAACATTAACAACAATAACAACAATAGCAACCGCAATAATAACAATAACAATAATAATGATAATAATGACGATAACGATGGTGATGGTGATGATGTTGGTGGCGGTGGCGGTGACGATGATAATGACGACAATGACAACCATAATCATAATTATAACAATAACAATCACAATCACAATCAATCAATCACTTCGTCCGATATGACACAATGTTGGAGGACGTTAATTAAAACAACAATAACAATAACAATAGTAATAGTAATAATAGTAATAGTAATAACAATAACAATAACAATAATAATAGTAATAATTAATAATAGTAATAATGGTGATAATGGTGATAATGGTGATGGTGACGATAACGATAATAACAATAATAAAAAATAATAACAATAATAAAAAATAATAACAATAATAAAAAATAATAACAATAAAAAATAATAATAATAATAATAAAAATAACAATAATAAAAAAAATAAATCATAATAATAATAATAGTAATAATAGTAATAATAATAGTAATAATAATAATAATAATAATAATAATAATAATAGTAATAATAGTAATAATAATAATAATAATAATAATAATAATAATAATAATAATAATAATAATAATAATAATAATAATAATAATAATAATAATAATAATAATAATAATAATAATAATAATAATAATAATAATAATAATAATAATAATAATAATAATAATAATAATAATAATAATAATAATAATAATAATAATAATAATAATAATAATAATAATAATAATAATAATAATAATAATAATAATAATAATAATAATAATAATAATAATAATAATAATAATAATAATAATAATAATAATAATAATAATAATAATAATAATAATAATAATAATAATAATAATAATAATAATAATAATAATAATAATAATAATAATAATAATAATAATAATAATAATAATAATAATAATAATAATAATAATAATAATAATAATAATAATAATAATAATAATAATAATAATAATAATAATAATAATAATAATAATAATAATAATAATAATAATAATAATAATAATAATAATAATAATAATAATAATAATAATAATAATAATAATAATAATAATAATAATAATAATAATAATAATAATAATAATAATAATAATAATAATAATAATAATAATAATAATAATAATAATAATAATAATAATAATAATAATAATAATAATAATAATAATAATAATAATAATAATAATAATAATAATAATAATAATAATAATAATAATAATAATAATAATAATAATAATAATAATAATAATAATAATAATAATAATAATAATAATAATAATAATAATAATAATAATAATAATAATAAAAGGCCGGAGGAATGTGCGCTCGCATGCGATACAGGTTAGCTGGACGCAGAGTATGAAGGGCGTCAGAATTACAGCACGGCCATCAAATGTGTAAACAGCTGCCGCTAGAAGCAACAGTTGAATAGAACGTAACGTAGTACTCATCGAACTATAGTGAAGCATTGCCTTGAAGCGTATGCAAACCCAAGATCAACGTGTAACGCGACTATTTTATTTCTTTTCTCAGAGAACTGCGGACGTAGAGTGATAGTGTTCTTTAATGTTCATATGATGCTTGTTGGTTGTGCTCTAGTGAGGCGGTTTTCATGGTCAGGCTGTACCTACCTGCAGTTGTGTACATGGGCTAGCGATAACAGTGAAGTCCATGTGCAGTATACCTATGGAAAAAACGCACACGTCTTCGGCCTTTAATAATAAATAACGACTTATTACATAATGGCTCTTAGATGGCCCTACTGATGTTAGTCACTAAATAAAGTTACAATTAATGTCAGCCATATTAATATGATTGTGAATATTCTGAGTTCAGCGATAATCTCCTAGCGAGAACATAACAGCTCATTAGTAGTTTATCGCACCGCCCACTTTTGCGATGACTTAAGGAATCTGTGAATCAGATGACCAGAAGGGGATGCTCAGAGGGCGAAGCTACACATTTCAACTTAAATCCCTCGCTCCTATAAAGGATCCTTTTTTTTTTTTTTTTTCCTGTTTACAGATGTACACAAAACGGGAATGGGCGGAATGGACCACCGTGATGAAATATTGGTCTTTACCACGTTTCAATTCGTGGTAAAAAATTGTAATGCCACTGATATCCCAGAGTATTGATGTTGCTATGCAAAATGCCTGCCGGTTCCATCAATGCTGCATGATTAGATCAGCTGTCATCCAGTCGTAGGAACTGGAAAACAGTGGTTCCCAAAAACTTTCCCAGCTGGCGTCCCTTTATAAGCTCTGCAATTCCCACGTCCTCCCCCACTATGGTTATTATAAATGTACATTTTTTCTCCAAATTGTTTACACTTGAAAACAAAATAAAAAAACACGAGAGAGCTTCTATGTTCAAAATAGTACAAGTGATTTAAGAAGAGCTGCAGAATATATGGCGGAGACAAAAATGTAAATTGAAATTTAAAAATGTCTAATCTATTCCAAAGTGCAACCTTATATGGCGCTGAAAGTTGGATCACAAGTAGACAGCAAGCAAACAAATTAACGGTTTTGTAAATTGTCTTTTGAAGAGGTCAACACGAAAACCCAGGGAACATAAAGTTCGGAATAATAAAATAAGGAAAATTATGCAAGTTAACAAAAACATTTTGGAAATTGTAGAAGAAAGACACCTGAAATGGTATGTACACTACTTAGAATGTCAGAGGGTCGAATACCCAATAAAGTTCTAAACAGGAAAGTAGAAGGGAAAAGAAGAAGTGGAAAACCTAGGAAATTCTGTATGGATGGGGTGAAAAGGAATTGGAGAGAACAGGGTTAAAGGAGGAAGATGCCATGGAAAGGGACTTATGGAGGCAGAAGATCGTTTTGGGATGGAGGAAATCCATTGTATTGTGGAATATTCCTTAATAAACAAATCTAATGTTTATATTCACATTACCATTCCTGGCAATGAAAAATTCACATATCTCCATTATATGATATAAAATGCATAAGTATTCCTAAAGATACTCTATTATACGTTACTAAAATGAATTAATAACAATAACAACAATGAGAATCCTAATCCTGATATGTACTGCTATGTACTGATACTGACACTGATGATAGTGGTGGCGGTGGTGATAATAACATACAGCACTAACATTAATACGAAACGAACAAGTGACAATGAAACATTACGTGCCCTCATATTTACATGCATTTTGCTACGGCATTTTACAACCTGTAATCCGTAATGTTCGATAATATACGGGAGTGAGTTTATTCCCTGGAAAGTAAGGTACCTGCAAGTGAAGTGCAAAACATTAGTACATTTTCGGTTGTTTATAGTCTATTATCACGGACTACACAATGGTTCAAATTGGGAGCTACTTCTCATCTCTCGATACATTTTTATAATTGTTTATACTGGTTATGTATCCTGGCCGCGTAGCGCAGTTGGTAGAAAACCTTACTGCTGTATAAGGGGTCCCGGGTTCGATTCCCGGCAGTGACTGATCGATATGGCCCTTAATTTGTATCTGTCTTTTCCCAATATATTATAGAGAAGCGTTAAAACGGTGGTAAATTGGATGTTCATGTTGCTATTCTCCTTTTAAGTTTAAAAATGAAGCGAAATGAATAAAAATTATAGTTACTAGATATATTTGCGTTTTTTAACACTCTCTCGTACATTACAATTTCGAAAAAAACATTTGTTCAGGTGTTTCTAGGTTTATATTTCTTAAACATTACTACCACTGCAGACTACTTACTTGCATACGCACTTCAGGAGACGTCATGCTTTTTCATTACTGAAAGTGTATTTAAATATTAGTTGACATCGAGTTTTTATTTATGGACACAATTTAACTGCTACCGCTCTCAGCGTCCCAAGCTTGAGGTTCCTCTACGTGCCGTAAGTATACGACATGGGACCATCGACTTTACTTCCCTCGCGTAAGATTTTTCCGTCCGAAAAATTCCATCGCCCTTAGCCAGTTCGAACCCGCGACCTCGGGAACTAGAGGCTAGCATGTTACTGCTAGACCACGTAGGACGATGGTTGATACAGGTCACTCAACCACACGAATGTAAGATTTTACTACCTACATAGTTCTGTCTATCGCTGTCGGCTTGAACGTTAATCACATTTTGTGACGTAAACTGGCGACTGGAAACCTTTGCTCTTATCTCAGGATATCTAGTTTCTCTCCATTTCAGATTTCTCGGCATATCGCTTCCTGCATGTATGAAGGTATATAAAAACTGAGTCCTTCTCTCGTGGATGCAAAACACGTTTCACTCAGCTCTACTCATATTTGAAGTAAACCTGTGGGTATGGAGCAGACATCCTTACCTCAGAAAACCAAGAAGGAAAAGGAACTGCTCGCAATTACATTTTGTCATAGCCCGAGGTTTTCCACAGCAATTTTTTAAAGCCGCGCCTTTATAGTGTGTTCTGGAATGAAAGCTTCCTAAAACGTGTTACTAACTGACACGTTGAGGCTGTAGTTAACAGATAAAAACAGCTTGTTAGTAACTTCCCGTATTCTTTATAACGTTTTAAAATTCACCCCTGCATTTTATATCGAGTATCTGAGAAGTGTAATTCAGAATTTCTATAATAACACAAGAATAGTAACTGCAATAGGTGGGGAAATGACAAATTGCGGTCAAAAAAAAGGATGCAGACTATTTTGAATACTTTAAACATATATTTAGATAATATTCCTAAAGAGGTACACATATGGAATACAAATTCAATAAGTTATATACTTTTATTTATATATTTCAGCCTATGTAGCATCAACAAATATCAACACCCCGCTGTTCGAGGGCTTTCTGGTTCTACTCCCGGCTGGAGTGGGAATTTTTCTCCAGCTTAGATTATTCCCTTATTAATCTTATTATTCTTGTTTCCCTTATTATTCTTTTAGAGCTGTCAAATTCCGTTCTCTTTGGACGGTTAACATACAACAAATGAATAGCGATGTTCCATTTGACAGAAGTATAAGTTCTCCAAAACTGACACAAATAACAAGGAATAACTCCGAAATGGTTCACTCTACAAAAAATGTATTCCGACATAAATTGTGTGTTTTAGTAAGATCTAAATTTTTTGTATAGTGATATTTGGCCTATCTCTTACGGTTTACCAGTTATGCAGAAGTCATCCAGAGTAAATAAGGCTTCATGGGCTATAGCCAGAAAATTCAAAATATACGTTTCGTTTGTCATAAAAATATCTCAAACATATGGCATTTTATTCAAAATCATTAGGGCCATTTTCAAGGAAATCAAAATTTTCGAAAAATCTTCCATGTAATGGGTAGTTTAGGTGGAGCAATTTTCTTCAAAATCTTCGTGTCACATCCCTGAAAGACGTTAAACTGAAGTGCCAACTTTGGTTTTTAACCTACTTTTCGTTTTTGAGTTATGGTGTCCACAGATTGACAGACTGACAGACTGACAGGCACACACACGGACCTTTTTCTAAAAATGTGCTTTTTTTTATTCAGGGGGCCTCAAACATATATTTCCGGTGAAATCTCGATATCAAATTTTTGGTTGGAATACAATACTTCCTCTACTTTAGTAAACGCAGAAGAGAAAGTAAAAAAGGTCGCCGATATGAACACCTCAGTTGAAAGGTGGGTATACATGGGGGGAAAAGCCAACAAACTCACTATGATACAGGAAGAAGTACCTTAATCTTGGGGCACAACAGTCCATCTGGACCAAAGCTGCTGCGTCCCCCACCTCTGCTCACTGCAGGTATCATGAATGGGGTGCAGTGTTGGAAGGTTGAACGTGGTCAGCGTGCCGATTCCTCACCGCCGGTTAGGCGGTCTTCTCGACAAGGGGCCGCTACTTTTCAATCAAGCAGCTCTTCAATTGGCCCCTCAGTGAACTAACGAGGCTGAGTGCACCCGGACCAGGTCTCACAGTGGGAGAATATCCCCGCACCAGTGCTGGAAATCGAATTATAGTATATCAGTATATATATATACTGATATACTATAAAATATAATGATATTTCACGGAAGGTGTGAAATAAAAACAACGATAGTGGTAGAATGCCAGATTACGAAAGATGATACTATCTTCTACGTCCCAAAGCATAAAATGCACAGTTTTATAACAATGTCCTATATTTTCATTATAATGTACCATAGTTTATCATCCATTCTAAAGGGGGTGGGGGGGAGGAACTGGTGAAAATGTGGCCGAAATGACAAAATTTCGTTTTTTTTTTTTTTTTTTTTTTTTGAACCAAAAAATACGAGCATTAGGAGGTTTGAGCACATTTAAGCACGATTTTAAAGCACTATAGTGCTTGGAAGTTGCTCTAATTGCATAATGTTTAAAGGTCTGTCCCTGAGGGGGCGTGGCAGATGGTGAAGTCGCTGCATGAGGTAAAAATTGTTTTTTGAAACACGTTTGCTTGTACCTTTATCTCCAGTAAGTTATGGAGTACCGCTGAGAAAGGCTGGCGTTCTAGCGATATTTCACGTTGTGTTTCGTACATTATCGATACATATTTTATTTTATCACAGTAATAAGTTGCGAGAAACAAACTGCATATCTAAGCATAACTCATTGGTGAACCATTAATCTCTTATCAATGTCATTTAATATATTTCTTTAGGTCTTGTACCTGAGGTAACGTAATCTCAAGCTTGATAAAGGGTCTAAGCAAAACTAAGCGGTCTTTCAAGTCCAATATAGAATGGGACGACCTAGAGCAGTTACAGTTACAGAGGGTTGATAAATAAAAAAACTTAATTTTGAGGGAAAGCATTGTTCATAATTTCATTATTTTCATTATTTTTCATTATTTTCATAAGTTTTGAAAATATACCCAATGCCTTCTAATTGTTTGAAAACAAACTACTGCAAGCTTGACAGTTTTAATTATATCTAATATGGTACTTTACATAGCTTTATCCTCTCAAATTCAATTATACGTTTAGTTTATATGTTATAACATTCCAGTAATCGGCAATTCAATCATAAATGCTATGCTTAAATACGAAAAATGTTTGTCAGGAAATGAGTTCAAATTAATAAAATCTGCTTAGCTCCATACAAAATACAGAAGCAACATTCAACTGTTGTGCTAGTGCATAGGTGAAATTTAGAAACAAATTTATATTTTGATGTTGTAAATCGGTTTTAATATCAACAATTACAAAATCACAAATGGATGTTTAACCGTTCGCTTACCACTTAGGTAGATCATCGCACTGAATTTTGAACTTCTTTTCGTCATTTGTCACCATGCAAAACCATTTTGGAGCACAGTTTATAACGGGTCTGAACTTTCTTGTGCAATAGCTAAAATATGAAATATTTCAGTTGAAACTGTTAATTTTTCCTAACTTATATTCCAAAGTTGAATCATTCAGTTACACGTATCCAAAAGATCTCTTCTTGTACTATTAAAAATTGAGAAATGCCAACACAATAAACTCTTAGGCTGTTAGGGATATAAGTGCAGATACACCAACGTATTGGTAATTGTGGACAGTGTGGGGAACAGAATTACACCAATACTTGCTTCATTTGATTTGCGGACTTGCACCTTTACTTATTAAGAATAGTATGTCTTCAGGTTGGTCAGTACGTTCAAGTAGGTGTGGTCTACACGTCATACTTGTTTATTTTCCTCGAGAGCGTGGAGCGGGAGGCCTAACGCAAAGCGGACAGGCCTCGCGGTAACGAATGTTGTATTGGAACCAATTTAAAATACTATCTGCTAGGGCAATGACCCCACATTATCTAGACTAGCAGGTAACACCTTGTGATGCAAACAACTGGAAGCAAAACGTATTGTCTATACGGACAGGCATTATTCACTTCGTGACGCAGTTGCAATCATGTCAAAAACGTTACTAGTAAGCTATGTAATCAGTTTGTAGGAAAACTGCTAGACGAAGAGAAAAACAGCAGACACCGAAGTGAAAACATTTTAAGATAACATGTATTCTAACATCCTGTATTTAGTTCAAATTAAAAAGTTGGAAGCAATATGCTAAGCTGTAGGTTCCAAGGAACATTTCATATTGCCATACCAAAAGGCTACTAATTATGAATAAATCAGGTTCTGGCTCCGTGGAGGGGCATATACTTAAAACGAAATTCAAGCTATAGAATAGTGTCAGCCAACTGAACGCTCTATGACGATATAGTGTGTTTCTTCGTGTCCGAAGCTCCGAGAAACAAACTTGGTGAGAAGTGTAAGGTAGTTGAGACAAGGGAAAATATTAAGTTACTGTTATAGAAATACCAAAGTGGCAAGGGTAATGCTTGTTTTAATCTGTATCTATGTGGTTGTAAGACACAAAGATTGACCCCTTCTTCCCTCTGCAACCCTATCTACGAATCTCTGAAACAGTGTTTTACCACAAGACAGTGATGGATCAGACGTAACTGAATTGGTTCACTCAGAGTTAGAGTGCAAGAGTATCTGTTTACAAGATGCCAAAGTCGTGTTTTAGGTGTAAGATTTCTTTGCCTAGAGAAGTAAAATTATTTCCAAGTGCTTGGAATTTGATTCTGATTATGTTGCTCTCCAAGCTTAAAAATAAAATGAATAACAGGAAATTTTCCAATAAATCAGAATTTTAAAAATTAGTATAAGGGCATGAACAAAAGTTTTGATTAAATTTTTGTCTTTGCAAAAACCTGTTGTTTGAATGAAGAAAATTCCTGTCAGTTGTGGTTTTAAGTTTGACACTTTTCATTGTTTGTAACTACTTTCTCAAAAAATTCAGGAAAGACTTGTAGTAATACAACGTAAAGTAAATGACAGTTCTTAAGATTACGTGTTTATTAGGGTCCTCCTTTATGTTTGTAAGAAGTTCCTTGGGGTTATGTCGGTTTCCACCTGAGCACTTGGGTGTGAGGGCTGTAAATTAATAAATGACAACAAAACACGCTTTGGAGACTAAATTACCAATACGTGATTTTACCCCTAAACCCAGCTTACCAGCTGAAGGTCTACCCGCCATTCGTTGCTCTTCGCTATATAGTCCCTCATTAAGCTTGATCTAGCGAGGAGTTGAAAAATTTTAAGTGCAGAAGAACTGTGCGAAATACAGAAATAAATACAAAATTAATGTTCCAGTTTAAAATATAGTACTGCTACACAGCTTGAAAGTAATGTCATTAACAAAGTAACATAACGATATGAAATTCATTTTAAATTAAGGAAGCCGATGTTCAGAAATGGAAAGAGCATTAGTGAGACAGCTTGCAGAAACAGTGCAAGGAAAATATGAACAAGTTACTGAGCTGATCTCAGACAGATGATTACGATCCAACAGAACAGGACTGATACATAAGAGGATATAAGGCTATATTTTTTTCAGAAAGGATACTGCAACCCACGTTACTAACAAACCTTCTTCACAAACAGCTCCTTAGTGATTGCCCAGCAGAACAGACTACCAATATTATATGGTTGTTTTCTCTTTGGAGTCTTGAATTATTCCAGAAGCAAAAGGAAATCTTTGATCTCGGGTTGCCAAAGGGTCTTGCTGCCTTTTATTTTTAATAATTTATCTCTCTATTCTCTCCGCAAAGAAGCTTTACAGAAACTCACAAGGACAACATGAATTTTGCAGTATGTTGTTCTAATAAGAGCGAGTAAGATGGCCATTGATCCATTACTACCACTGTATTTAGGATTACATATATTTAATAAGGGAAGCAGCTTTTGCGTTCTTATGTTGCTTACTTCGTTAACTACATGGGTTAAAAGAATTTGAACTTTTGAACATTTGAAAGAAGTAATGTCTTTCACAAAAGTAAATACCCAACTTCAGTGAGACCTGCGCGTAATTATCAAGAGTTCTTGCACATATACCTCGTATGCTTCCTTTGCTGTATATTGCAACTTCAACTTCAATGCACCTGTAAAAAATATACTTTTATTATGTTTACATTAAGTTTTGGACTACGAGACGATTCCAGACTTAGTTTCTTTGCTTACAAAGGTAAGCATAATCAGCTACACCCGGTATCAGTGCATGGTGTAGCTCAATTGGTGAAAGCGTGTTATTGCGTGTTACTGCTCAGGTGGTTTCGTCCGTGGCCGCATTCGGAGGTCGCGGGTTCGATCCCAGGGCCGGCCTACCTGATCCGTGCGTTTTTCCGGGATTTACCCGGGTCTCCAGACGAATGATGGGTAGGTTCATTACATCCCCGAATTTCCTGTCACTCCTTTTCACTTCAACTCTCTTCTGGCTAGTCTCTTTCAGGGTAGTAAGGGTTTACGGTGTTGCATGGCAGGTTGCTCTCGGTAAACCTTCGTCCTTGGGTGGGGCGGTCTCCGGTCTCGGTTCCCCCTGCAGGATGTCTAAGAACACGGGTGGACGGGACGCCGATGTATTAGGCGCCGCCGGAGTGTCTCAATCTGTACATGGTAGGGAGTCTGTCCTCTGCTCTGTCGTGACTCCTTGGGTCAGCTGCGATCTGTCTCTTCTCCCCTCGTCCCTTCCAGCCGGGAGTGACCTATAACTGGCATAGGTACAGGAGATCTGCAAAGTCGGCATGCCGAATCCCATCCGCAAGTCCTATCCTAGACTATCCTAACCTGTCCTATACATGACCTCCAGTAATGAATATCGCAAATATTGAATATGTAACATTCATACACATGGTATGTTACATTTTGAATGCTTTATATCTCATGAAGTAGCGAGTCTTTTGTGTATTTTAGCTACGCAATGCTGCATTAAATGGTAACTATTTTACTTAGTTGCCTATCGTATGTTCTAAACAATCATCATATTATCTTAGTGCGATGTCCTTTCTCAACTTGAAGCTCTTTACTCTGCACTCATGTATCAGACTACCCATAGAACCTACTTTTTCAAGCTTTCAGGTCCTCAAAAACATATTAAAACGAAATTCATCGCTTATACTGGGCAAAATTGTGTCCAGCACCCAAAGAGACATTTTCTTTTTATTCTCGGAGTTATCTCCGCATGCAATAAATTATTCAGTGATTATTCCTTTGTTAGACCCTATTCCGGTGTCGCACAACACAATTTAACGCATAATAGTCTAAGAGAGCTTCGTTCAGAGTTCGTACAACGGGCCCTAAATCTGTTTAACGGAAATGAAACAAACAGTAGCTTACTTTTCATGTGCATTGCAATCTTAAGATTATTACTTAAATATACTTAGAGTGTAGAATTCACAACCTTTGTAGTGATATTCTGGAAAATTACTAGGGGTAATATCTTGAAGCTTCATTTATAATCTGATTGAGAGCTTAACACGAAACCTACTTTAAGAGTCTGAATTTTATAGAGAACAATTTCAGAATAATCATATCTCAAATGAAGTACTGGAGCAGGTATACTTGTTTTAATTCTTTGGCATGCTATGAATACTAATTTGAGCTATTGTGGAGGAAAAAAACGCATACTAGCAATGGCAAGGAAAGCTCTTTATAGAAAAAAAAAAAAAAAAGCTTTTATGGAACATTTAGAATGGAACAGCTTAGCAAAGTTCTTCTTCCTTTCTTGTTTTCCTTTTTTAATTTCATTTTACATCTTTCTTTGTCAGAGTGTGGTGAGGTGCAGAAAAAATCACTGCTTGCATTTGAAATCTGGCTTAAGAGAAAAACTGAATGTGGGAAATGGACTAAGTAAAATATAAGGTTGATTTAGAACGGCATTGTGAAGCAAGAGCAAGGTAGAAGAAGAGAGGTCACCCAGTAAGGTTGATGAGATATTTGTGATGAAATGGAAGAGATGAAATTAAAGGGGTGGTGAATGGAAAAGTGCCAGGAAAGAAGAAAATACCAAATGATGAGCCAGGCATGTGTAGGTTGCATACTGGCGGCTGTAGCATTGGTTAGTGATTTCTGGACAGGATATGCTCAGCATCATGCTTTCTCAAACCGTAATGTTAATTTAGGGCCTAAGGATGTCTTTCATTATAATTGTTCGTCTTCCATAGGGTATGAGGGCATCAGTGTTATACATGGGCCGAAACATACACACAGTTTTACGTGGAATCGAATTTCAGTTAATTCCGTTGATTTCCACCTTTATAGTGTTATGGCCCGGTTAAACTTTCATAGTATGAATAGAGGTAGCAATTGTATATACTTATTGCAGTTTCACCAGGCTTTCCCAGAATAACGCGACCGGCAGCACGGTAACTTCACAGCACTACGATACAAATCTGTAGCGGTGGACCGACTCGCTTTCCCACCCTAAGTAATCCTAACGGTGTGAAAAAAAAAAAAATATATATATATATATATATAATTGTGAATATACTTATACTATGTTTACCTTTCGTTATAAAATATGTTCGAAAATACGCCCTTCTACGGCTGTGCAAGCATGATACCTGTTGAACAAGTTATTGAACTTTCAAAGAATTTCTACAGTCGAAATATCCTAAAGCGCAAGCCGGATACTACCTTCTAATACTTCGAGCGTATAGAGATTAAATGTTATATTTGAACATCCTCACAGAAAATAGTAAGATGGATTTAGTTCTGGACAACGCCTAGGACAACCAATTTTTGTCATAAACACATGTTAAAATTCCATACAGGAATTGTCTTGAATTCTTTCCACGGCGCCCCGAATTTCTTAATTTTGGCAGGGTTAGAATCGTTGGCTGTGTATATTTACTTTTGCCTAACTTGGAACCAGTTTATTACAGCCTTTTCAACATTTGGATGTCAAACATGTGTGAATTTAACATTTGCACTTGTTAGGAACAGTGCAACGTAAGAATTTAGGTGTAAGTTTAAGTCGTCAGTCCACACTTGCCTTCAGTCGAGCAAAACGTTATACAATAAACGCGCGTTATTTAGAATAGATACACCATAATTAAACATATTAGGCACAGCTGTTGACCAACTGCTTCGAATAACGTCATTTTACCACAAACCATGCAAGCAACCTTAGACTGAGCTGCAAGTCCCTCCAAAGGTGCGTGAGCTAGGCTAAGAGAGCGATCTTCAACACGATACTCACAATGAAGTAGTTCTTCAAACTACATTCACTGAACTATAGTTGAGGTAGCTGAGCTGCATTTGATTCGTTAATCAAGCCACAACATAATAGTACATAAATAAAGTACCTTACACTAAACTTGCTCGTACTCCATACAAAGTGGATGAAGTGTACCCTCAATGACATTTTGTTACCAGTATCAGACTTGAGAAATAAAGAAGATTTTTTACACCATGGATTTATCTGGCCCCAAGCGTTGGAGAGTTACCCTTTACATTGAAACAGATATATTTTCCAGAGTATTTACCTTTCTCAAAAACAATAAACAAAGGACAAGCTGGCATTTCTTTGCTACAAACCGTTTTCACTTGAGGGCAGTTGTACGTGGTTCTGTCAACATCACGATAACAAGAAAATATAAAAGCAGAGTATATCAGAGAAAATGACAAAGAGGATCATCTGTTTGAGGATTGCACGATGTGCAAAAGAAATACGATTTCCAAGGAAGCTCTTTGTGCTTGAGGCAAGTGAAGTGTTTTAATGTATGTAGTTTGTAATGTTTAAAGAAATTATACGATAATCGAAGCCCACGAATTCACCACTATAGTGGCTATTAAACACATAACACAGTAGTCTCCATTCATTGAATAGGTGTAGGTATCGGTACAGGCTATACCACGGAGAGGGACACCTCGCGCATTGTGACCTACATAGATCCACTGTAGCTACCATCCCCAGGAGGAAGGGATGAAGTGAAGGAACCAAAGGAGGCTGTAGGCTGTAGGCAAACATGACACAGAGATGCGCGGAAATCTCTAACAGTTTCAGGATCGAAGACCCGTGCCACTGCCGAAGCTGCTTAGATAAGGAGATGAACAACCCGGCGATCAGCCAGCCCTCTAGTGTAAACGGGGCGTACTCTTTCCTTTGAGCAAGCATCCGCGGCATCTGTCCGGCACCGTTATACTCCACGAAACCTAAAAGCACACCTGAAAGATAAGAATGAAGCAGAATGATAGGAAAATGGTGAAAAGTAGATGATAAATGACTCCGAAATAAGCCTACCGACCAGGAAAAACCACGAAAAACACAAGGTCAAAGTAGGCGGTCGATGAGAATCGGAACCAGGAGCTCCAGAATGCGAGACTTACACATTCAGTGATTTTATAAGTTCAATTTAAAAGGTGCTATACTCAACATATGTACAATGCATTTTCGTAATGTATTTTTTATTTTTAATAAAACATACACTGCCTAAAAAATTATGAGTGGGACAAAATCAAGATATTTAGTCGTAGTTATTTTTCTTAAGTATGTGGGAGCAGGCACTTAAATGTCAAGGTTAAATTATACCATTTGTAGGAGCAGATATACTTACTTTATATTTTACTAACATTCAAATGTGTAAATATAAATTATAAATTAAAGCACAGGACTGAGGCATAATTAGTAGAAGTGTTTGCATCGATATTACCAAGAAGTTTATAAAAATTCAGCATTTTCCCTGCAATTTTTTCAGTGTTAAATTCTCTGCAAGTCTCCCATTAAAATTACATATATTATTAGAAAATGAAGCCCCAAAAAATCTCTTAAACTTATACGCTTAGTTGTACACGTGAACCGTGGAACAATGGGTGCAGGAATTTTTCTGTTCTATCACCATTTCATTCATTTTCTATTCGCAGTTAAAACTGCCCCCATCAAGTTAGCATAGTTACCACAAGAATTTCTTATTACATAGACCAATACAAATGGTTTATTTATGTTAGCAATACTTAATATGTATTCTTAAGCATTACAAAAACAACACTTTCACCCCTTTTAGTCCTTAAACAATAAAATGTGAATTATTATTTATTTATGCCTACAAACTTAATGCTGGTGCTTTTTATATACATAAGCCGTGTGTGGGCAATGTTTAAGATATGGAATTTTTCAGTCCTGATTCCACCTCTTAATAAAGTGTGACTTTGTAATTGTGAAACAGAAAAGTTTTTATATTAAGTCAAGCTTAACATTAAGTTGTTTTACGAGCAAACATGAGCAACAGCCTGAAAGGTACAAATTTTAGTAATTATATGTTGCTGAAGTACATACAAATGTATAATCAGAACCTAAGACAGTTAAAAACTAAAATTCGAACTAAAAGTTCAGTATTGTTAAACTGTGTGCACTTTTAAATGTTTCAATGCTCTGTATTTGAAAAATAGCTTTTAAATGCTATGCCAGATTTTTATTTTCATTACTGAATTACATGGTTCTTCTGCTTTGAATTAAAGCCTTAGCCCTAAAATAGGAAGTAATACAAAGTTATATGCAACTACTGGGATATGAAGATCTCATATTTAAGCATAAATTAATCAACCTATTGTACAATTAATGTAAAGAACCTATAGAACGTATTCATATACAGCGTGAAATTAACGCCCAGCGTCACGGTGACGTAACTTTCATAAGAAATCGCTAGAATGAATTTCCTGTCTATGTGAAATACAAGGAACAACTGAAGCTACGCTGTTTGCTTTGTATAGCGTATGTTAACCCCACAGTAGCTTTGATGGAGGACTTATGGCCTCACAAAAAGAAATAAAACTATCTCACTCGCCTCTTTTTAACAGTATGCAGGTTTTTAACTCAATGGTGGTGTGCAAATTTGTAGGCACCAGACAAAGAGCAGGTGGTGGTTAGGATAACCGTTTTACCGTATTAAGGTTCTCCAGGGTGCTAGCCGCATGTACTCCATTTTCGCGAATTTAAAGTTCTCCGCTTTAGATGGTTTTAGTCTGAAACTTGTGAAATAAAATGGTGAGTGTTACCTGCAAAACGTGAACACAACTGAAGTGTTAAGCTCGACTTCAGAGCATAATTTCAATATATAAACATTCAATGTTCAATGTTGTAAACTGACATAGTGTGGCGAGGTAGATGTAGTATCAGTTCAGAGACCGCTGATACTAAACTAAACCTAGATCTACAACTGTCTTGGACTGAACCTCGTCTGAAAGCTGATTGAAACGGAACTGGGTCAGCAAAATGGGAAGGAAAATGTATGTTTTGGGATGTAATTCCAGCGCTACTCTTTCTTAGCATCTCGGGACTGAACCAAACTTAGAACCATAACTACCTTGGACGGAAACTCATCTGAAAGCTCACCGCGAGATGGAACTCCTACAACCAGATCTAGTTCGTCAATATTCGTAACATTCAACTGAAAACGTCATTACCTTTACTCCTTTCATTTAGTATGTCAAAAGAATTCGCACCAAAAGGACTAGCACCTTTACTACTAATAACTAATAACCTAAACATTCTACATCTATCGTCGTATTTCATAGCTTAGGCACAAGCGATTGCAACAGCACCATGCTCACTGCGACTCAGTCTGCCGCTTCACCCGTCTCGTTAAATGGAAAGTCAACAAAAAGGTTTTCAACATATGCAGTCGATCAGTGTGATCCAAAATATTCGCAAATGGAAAAGTAATATTTTGCTAAAGGTACGCCGAAGAAATAAGTAGGTAAAATACAGGATGTATCAAAAGTCCCATTACTGTGCAATTCATACTTTTCTTGCTTCAGTTGATAGTAAAGCCTTAAAACAATGTCCATGATGTCCAACTAAACACTGGAACAATCTATCATCCACAGTAGAATGATTTATGGACGACCAGTAAGTGTACGAGTAATAAAATATCTGAGATTTTTACGTGAAATCTAGTTTTCCAAGATGGAGCATCACCTCATCATTTTGTCTTGTTACTTTGTGCATTACTGTACAATTGATAAGTCAAAAAAGGATAGCGTATTAGTAGTTACGTCCTCTGCGAAAGCTTTGAAGGTTATTTATGGATAATGTCGTTATTAGTCAGCCAAGAAGAGCGATTATCTGGTAAGTGGCAGCAGAGTTTGGGGTTTTCGTGACGAAAATAAACTTTTGTGGTATACGCAGGTGGCAACAATAACCGATTTCTTATGTTTGAGCTGGTTTAATGAATACAACGTCGTATTTTTATGTGCTATTATTTTCAGTTTTAAACTATTACACATCAATGCACTAAAATTAATAAGAATAAAAATAATCAAAAATATTGCTGATCAAAGAAAACACTGTGGCGAAATGTGAGTACACCTCCTTCACCGTCCCCTTCTCCTAACCTATGATTCTAATTGTCACCACCACAAAGCAGATAAATGATACTCTTCGCTGGCTGATTCATCACTCTCCTAGAGGCCAGGTCTTTCGTTACCGTTGTTTTCTTATTGCTTCTTATACAACTATGCCTATACATATTTTCATTATACAAATGCTGAATGTTTCCCACAAACAACGGCTACTGTCATTACCGTAACCCACATCTCAGGACTGCGATGTCTCTTTAAGTAAATAACATCGGTCGCTCAGGTAAACTTTACCCGTGAATATGTGAATATAAGGACTGTTTCTTGAAAACAACCTCTTATCTGGGTATACTAATATATCTGCAACTTTACTGTAGTGATAATAATATAAGCTCGTAAATGGATTTTTAGAATACGCCATCTCACCAAGTTCAGAGATTTATCAAAATAAAATGTGTTGGAAACGATCTGTATCTGAGTGTAATATCAATCACATTTAGTGATGAAATGCCAATGTACCGAGGAGATTCAGTGCACACTGGGCTTACGCATCAGAGATAATTGGTCACAATAAAACTGTTGCTTTTGACTCGCCGAGGACACTAAAGCCCACTGTGGCACGCAAATAATATATTTACAAACACGGAGATTGAAAGGCAATTTTAGACGTAAAATGGAGGCGTTTTGGCGTAAATTAAGCCTGCATAACATTTATTTTGAAAATTGACTGTGGCAGAGAACTATTTCAAAATAGGTACTTGCATATATACTCATATATAACATTACAATAGATAGTGCACTCAGCCTCGTTAGGTCAATGAGGGGCCAATTGGGGAGCTATTTACTGAAAAGTAGTGGCCTTGGTTGCGTAGACCACATAGTCGGCCGGGAGGGATCGGAGCGCTGGCCACGAAGCACCCTACAGTACTGCACCCTACTCAAGACGCCTGTGGTGGGCAGAGGTGGGGGACGAAGGGGCTGTGTGATAGGCGCTGGCCCGGAGAGGGCTGCTGTATCTTGGGTAATAATAATAATAATAATAATAATAATAATAATAATAATAATAATAATAATAATAATAATAATAATAATAATAATAATAATAATAATAATAATAATAATAATAATAATAATAATAATAATAATAATAATAATAACAATAACAATAACAATAACAATAACAATAACAATAACAATAACAATAACAATAACAATAACAATAACAATAACAACAACAACAACAACAACAACAATAATAATAATAATAATAATAATAATAATAATAATAATAATAATAATAATAATAATAATAATAATAATAATAATAATAATAATAATAATAACAATAGTAATAATAACAATAATAACATTAATAATAATGGTTAATAATTGCAAGTACAATATTCATTATCAGGAGTTTAATTATTTTCTTATATGTTTCTAAGTATTAACTTTAAAATTGAAAAAACTAAACTAAAAACTGAATGTGCATTTCTGTAACAAATTCGAGGTGTAGTTGTGAGTGTTTTACGAAATAATTAATATAAAGGTGCTAATAATATTAAGTGTATAAAATAAGGTAGCTACTATTTATGTTTTTAAAGACAAATAATTATGGAGATACCTTGTGTGGTTATTATCAACCGCTGAATCATGAAATCGTATCCAAACTTAAATATAGGTATTGAATGCGTGACGCCTGACCAAACTTTGGATGTGTAGCTTTGTTTCTGAAAGCTCCACAATCATAAACAATTGACTCCATCATGATGTGTTTAAATTGAAAAAGACGTAATTGTAGAGCTATGTCTCCAGTTGCAATAACTGAAAGCCATAATTGGTTGGTATTCAAGGCATTCTTAAGATGTCAGTATTTGTCCATATCGTGCTTGGGTCATGTGTATGAAATAACCCAAATAAGTGGCGCCCTGAAATAGAACCGGCAAAGTGGACTCGCGAGTCTTTTGGACTTGCAGGTGCCACCTCTTCTCTTACCTAGCTATCCATTTGTTTTTCACGTGCTACTGAGTGGTGAGCTGCATGTTTCACATTTGGTGACTCGCGGGAGGAAGGTATTTTTGGCTCGCCTGCTCTGTAAGTATAAATTACATCTCTTTACTCGAGTTAATGGCTGCCATTTCATGGTTTACACATTTCAATAAAGATATTTCAGGAATACACCAATATACGCTTTCCAGTTGGAAACTAATATGTTAGTTGGAATGCAAATTGTATTGCCCCGCGCCTACCCTCAGGATATTATGATATGCTGCAATGATTTTCAGAGTAAATACAATTTCAGAATATACAGATAATCTTCAAAATGATACAATGTGACCACAGCACTATTAGAGCATATTAAACACCAAGCCTTGAAGTTTATACATATCTATAATAAAACTGTAGAAGAAAATTCCGTTTTTGTTTAACTTAGATGAATAATTGCCATATAAGTATATAATGGGCTGCCTTGATGGCTGAGATCGCATTTCAAAAATCGTTAATATGGGCGTATATGCTTGTGTGCGTTGCCTTTTCATGCAAAAATTAAAACATTGGTTGTTACGAAATTTGGCACTCACGAATCTTTAGATCCTACTTAGTAGATAGGTTATATATAACACTAATTATTTTACTTAAAGGATGGGTTTTAAGAGAAAATAGTAACGTGAATTTGGTACTTGAAATGCCGCAAAAGAGGCAAACATTTACCCTTCTTAATGGAATCTCTTGTGTTCTTCAGTGCAACTGATAAGGCGAAAATAAATCAAGAATTGCACTTGTCACAGTTTAATATGTCAATCACCTCACGATTAACTGCAACGTGAAGTTTGTGCTTCAAGTCAAACCTCCGGATTTGCAACTGAAGGGTTTCATTGTATCTCAAACATCAACCTCACGTTAAAATTCCTCAGTATAAAATTTAGAGACTTGGGTGCAACGAACGAGAATTTTAATGTTTTACATGTTATAAATTTTCTATAAAATAACATGCATTTTAAAATGGAAAGCTCCTAAGTTTATGCTGAAAATTTTGGTTTCTTACTTTTGAATGGTCTACGTTGGTCTTTAATGGGCCTTTTCTCTACCTACATGAGCATTTAAATCGTTTTTCTGTTTATGTCTTTGTTTTAGAGATAACTACGGTGGTATATGACTCACCCGGTACTATAAAGCTCATAGTACCACACTAGACTATTGCACGGATAGAAGTTTAGATGTACTCCGAATGTACCTGTCCAAACATTGGTGATAATTGCATCTGAAACATCACCTCTCGCTACCAGCGGTGGTCCACAGTGTTGTAGTAATGCACGTGTGGCGACTTGGTCCGTGATGTACAATTCTGTTTCGCCTGTGAAAGTCACAGGTGACAAAAAGTTTCGATCTTGTTCAATTTGTTATATGTGTCATCTAACGAAAGTCACCCTTCGATGTGGTAGGACTGGAACTTTACATTATTTCTGAACATTGACTGCTACGAACTACAATATAGTTAATGTAATGCTGCTTAAATGTCTAATTATTGACAGGGCAATCTGCGATCTTATAAAGAATGCATCGTACGTAGTTTTTCTGACTCTAAAACGCAATTTGTGGTCCAGAAAAATGGGCGCTAATGACCCAGAAGTTGAGCGCCCTTAAACTCACAAATCAATCAATCATAGTCCAGAAAAAAAGAGAGAGAGAGAGAGAAAAAAAACCTGTTCTTTTGGAATTCTTTCTGAGTACTATGTCTGTTGTTACAGACAACGTGCCCTTGTTGCATCCGTATTCACAAACCGATATAACAACAGCATGTATGACTGCTTTCTATACAAAAATATTATTCCATATGATGATGATGATGATGATGATGATGATGATGATGATGATGATGATGATGATGATGATGATGATGTAGTTGACGCTAATGAGCGCCCTTGAAAAGTGGATCATGGCAAAAGCCAAAGATAAACTTCAATATAAGATGAAATATTAATAAAAAACAACTATGTATAAATATGCCGAACAAAGAGGCAAAACCAAAATTAAAACATAGTTATGAAATAATCGAAAGAGTGAAACATTAAGATATCTAACATTCTAAATCCTTAGGTTTATGTTTACTATGGCTAACAAGTTCAAAACTCTCTCGAAGCGCTCGAAAGTCTGTCCAAGTGTGACAGGCAGATGCAGAAAGTCTGAACTTGCGCTAGGGAAACTCCAGCAACACGTACCGGACCGACAAAAGGTTGTCGCACAGCGGACACAGAGGGGCAGGGTCCTCCTGAACGAGCTAACTATTCTTGAAATTGCAGTGGCCAATGCATAACCTAGCCAAGATCATCTCCTCGCGACGAGATACGCGAGAGGAGGTTATCCAATTTATCGGAAGTTATTTCACTGCTCTACGCTTATTACCGCGGAAAGCTCACCATTATTCGTTCCAGCACGATAGCACCGCTTTCCGCATTCAAGCCTTAAGTCTTCCGAAGTAATACGCAAGATGACAATTTTGGGTTCTGTGGTACTTATACAGCTCACGAAGTCTCTGACGTGCACTAAGAGAATCACTGAAAATGAGCATGATCTCCAAGATCATAAGATTCATCCGGTATATGGGTCCCGTATTTGTTCACTGAGACAATGTGTTTTGGTACATTTTGTTTGATTTCTACGGCCCACGTGATTTTAAAAACAGCAGCGTTCTTTAAAATGCCCGAAAGCATTACTGATGACAGTTTTCATGTTGTACCTAATACTGAGATTCTCATGAGTATAGTGGCATTGGCTGACAAAACAACGTTAGCGTATGTATCATTCTGTTGATGACATTTAATCAAATTCTGTTGTCTTTATAATGTTTGTGTGTGGAGTATAAACCGAAAACATTGGCTTAGCCTGCACGCACAGCAACAGCACTTGATGAAGGTAAGCAAAAAACAGATGGCAACGCTCGGTGATATAGCTAACAATATTACGGGCAAGATTTGTGTTGATGTTACATCACATTCGTTGGTTACTTTTAAGAAATTGAACTTTAATAATTGCATGAGTATAATAACACCGACATGTACATATCTGAAATTTTATTTGAAAAGTAGGCTGATTTTCGTGCATGTCGGTGTCAGCCGCAGCATCATTTAGAACGTCCTTCATCAGAGTCCTTGCCTTAGGTATAGCTTTAATTTTAATTCTTACGGAAATTATGTTTAACTTCAAGTGCTTATACCTACTTAATGAACTTCTCACATCAGCTCCAGACAATTAAACTAAGCCATGAAAGACGAGGAGTATCTGAAAGACCATGCACTTATTCATTTTATGTTTGAATTTGCTTACTAAACCCAGTACTTCTCAGGTGATATCGTTAAACGCTCGCATTCGTAATATCCTGATTCCTGTTGAACCGGCGACCATAATTTTTTTGGTCGTAAGGCGAATGTTGGTATGATTATACAGGATGGAAGTTAAATGATCCGTCAGACTTCAACAGCGAATGTATCATGTTGTGAATAACAAGAACGTCTAATACCAAAATGTTGAAAAGTTTATAGTTTTCTATAAAAATATATTTTTATAAAAAAATTATCTCCTGGCTGAATTATTATTGATTGAAGGTTCTTGATTTATGGCTATATTCATAGAAAATTAAATGACAACTTTTTCCTTTGGCGTATTTCAATAGATTCAACGGTTTTTGTGTAAATTAAATTTAAAAGAATCCACAGTTTGTTGCATTTTGTCCTCGAAATGTGGGGGGGGGGGGGGGGGGGAACCGGCTACGGTGTTCCTGCCGGCATCAGATTTGAATGCTCTTAGTACTCCCTCACTTCATCCCTTCTTTCCGGAGGTTTAATAGGCGCAATAGACATGTTCTTAAATTAGAGAGGTGATTTCTCATCTATCATGATTTCGTTTTTGTTATTTCCCTTTCATTCGGTTTCCCTCTCATCTTTTAGGTGTAGGAGAGAAAATGGGTTCTATTTATGGATCTCTCTAACCGCCATGGTTCACCATTTTACATTGGGCGTGAAAGAACGCTTAATTTTGCTCAGAGGTCTCTTTATCAGGCTTGGGGTTCTTGTAGGTGCCATAAATCTACGGCACCGGACCACCGGCTTTACTTCTCTTCCAAAGGAAGTCTTGCTAAGAATGTTTACGCCCGAGAAGGTCCATATCCCTCCGCCGCGTTTGAACTCACGACTTTGGGAACTAGAGGCTAGCATGACTACGGAGGACGACATCTTTTAGGTGTGCTTGCAGGTTTCGTGGCTAAAGGTAGTATCGGACGCATGGCGCGGATACTTGATCAAAGTAAAGAATGCTTCTCGTAGACACCAGAGGGCTAATTGTTCGACTGGTCGTTGCTAGTTGCAGCAGTGGAACGGGTCTTCGAGCCAGAAACTTTAGGGACTTCCATGCGTCCCTGTGACCTATCTGCCTGCGGTCTGTATTCTCCTGTGGTTGCTTCACTTTATCCCTTCCCTACTGGAGGGTATTGTGCACAATATATCTATGTAGGTCGCAGTGCGTGTGAAGTGTTCCTCTTTAGCGCTTTCCATTTAATTGCATTCTGCGAATTTAGAAACATTTTAAGAAATCACTTTGAGTTTCATTGTGCAATATGGTTTACAGAAATGTTGTTTCTACAGTTTCCTACTTTAAATAATTATTTTATTTATTTGAACATGTGTATATTAGTTGGCGATTTACTACATATGAGCTAACAATTGAACAGTGCAGAGTAGTACTTCATTTAGATTTGTGCAATTATGTGGAACGCGTAAAGCGTAACGTATGCAGAGAATGAATAATATCCACATACCTAACAAACCAAAAAGATAAGTGGGATTTTGAGCTGTGACTTTCACAATGCAATTTATGGCGCTGTTTCCACGTGGCTTCTTCCGTGCAGTGTATGGAAAACAGTAATCTCTAATCTTGTCATCCATCATCCTCGCCTTCATATTGTTGGATCCTTCTGAACTCCTGTAGTTACATCTGTATTTATGTTCATCAAAAATATCAGTTATTTATATGTTTGATATCCTCGGGTATTTTAAAGGGTTCAGATTGGAGAACTAAACTTATATATTGCTACAGGAGCAAACTCACTTTAAAAAGTAAAGCTTTTGTCCCCTACTATAGGTGAATGGGTGGAAAGAGATTTTTTATAAAGCGTTAATTGAATGTTAACGCCGTTTATAAAATACTTAATTATAAGGAAATTGTAACGGTTTAAACGTATCTGGAGGTGACAAGTTTAGTACCCTAATGAAAACGAACGAGCAAGTCTCAGAAGTTACATTATATAAACAATTCTGAGGTGTTGCACTCACATGATTTTGTCTACTCTTGTACGAACTGGTTTTGAAACGCTTATTCTTCTATCAACTTCATGTTAATCGTAATAAATATTTGCCGACACATTATTGCGAATTTTCTTGTAGGCGCGAGGGGAATATAGGAATACAGTAGGCTTTAAGCGATAGTCAAAGCCTTTAAGAGCTGGTAGCCATGTGATGGCTTTGACATCCCGTTCTCTTTGCATGGCCAAGAGATAAAATAGGAACGAATAACATTCCTATTTAAGAGACGTATGGTTATTAAAATGTTTTAGCCACATCCGAAAATTTTGTATTTGTATTTGACATAGATTCGTTGTGTAGTAAAATTTTGTCTACCTCTTACGGTTTACCAGATATGCAAAAGTCATTCAAATTGAAGATGGCCCCTGAGGACATTGCCAGAAAATACAAGATACACATTTCATTTAGCATGAAAATACCTAGAAAAATATGGTATCTTTATTATAAAGGTTGTTTTTAAAAGAACCAAAGTTTCCAAAAATGTTCCATGGAAAGGATAGTCTGGGTTGTGGGTATTTTTTCTTGAAAATCTTGAAGATGCTGAGTTTAAATACCAGTTTGGCACTTGATGAACTTTCTGTTCACAGATACCCAGAAAGACAGACACACACACATATTTTTGCCTAAAAATGCCGTTTTTATTAAGGAAATATAAAAATATATGTTTGCGGTGAGATCTCGGTATCGAATTTTTGGGTGGAATAAAATATTTTAATTATCTACAGTAAGTACGTAGATAAAGTTTAAATGTACAAAAGTGTGAAACACTTAACGTAGTTTTGTTTATTTGTGACATGTAAAGACTCATTTCTCGGCAATTACTTTGGGCTATCGCCTGTATTGCTAAAACCAAGAGGAAGCTAGTGCGAGCGCACTTCAGTTCTTATTTTCCGTGCTTTCTCATAATCAGTTCACTTTGAGGGTGTTACCGCCGCAGAGAGTTATGTAGTGAATATGACTGAAAATGGAATTTTACAGTTTGAAGTGAAGGAGCGCTTTTATTTTCTGTTCCCTTATATTTTATCTCTGCGGTTAAATTGTCATAGGTAGATTACCACACGTGCGAAAGCACACACCCCACACGTAGCACATGCGTTTTCAAAACATTGTTCCGAGATTCAATGAATGAAACGATTTTATTTTTTTTCTGCACCGCAGCGAGTAAGCCCTGCAGGGTAGTGCACGAGCTGAGAGCAAGAGCGGTCTATCTTATCTTGTTTGGAAGGGGAGCTATGGAAATCGATGAACACCTGCAGGGGAACGCGTTGGGTTTTGTCAACCATAAACCAGATTGGAATGTCAGTTTGCAGGCGCAGGCAGCGGAGCGCTTTAATGTCCATGCATGACCGTGTCCGGTCCGCGTGTGTATGTGTTTGTTTTCTGAGTTGCACAAAACGGAAGTCGGTGTTCACTCGTAGCCTGCCGATTCGTTTGTGTCCTGGAATTCTGCTGAACGACACTCCATAAAAGCGAGCATTTCTCGGCTCTTTAAATCTGTCACGCTTACGATGACCCTACGGTGGCAATTAATCGGGCTGCACGATGCTCGAGTTTTGCTATATAATGCTTTTTTCTGTCAATATTTAGGAGTAAGAAACAAAAAGTTGAAATACTCGGTCCATAAAGAAGATTAGTGTACTTTAGATGGATAAAGCGTAATTAATTTGCTGACTAACGTGATAGGTACTGTGGAAAATCAACTTTTGACAAATTGTCTGTCAATGATCTTATGATATTGAGCTATAAAGCTAACATAATCGTTATTTTAAAACCGTTCCCAGGCTATGCCACTGTTACAAAACCGACTCTATGTACGCATGTGATACCCAATGTCGGTACTATGCCAGAAACCCAAGAGAGGCGTAATACCGTTGTGCTTGCGTCACTTTTGACGCCATCTCAGTCTCGTTCTTCGATGTATCTGCTGCCAGCTGCTCCAGTGGTATATCTATGAGGTCTTGTTCTCGGGTTATTCGGGGGTGGCACAAAATGGACATCTGTTAAGTTGGCTGTTAAATTTAATGGAGGCTAATTAATGATTAGTGGTTTTAAGTGAGCTGCTGACTGTTTGAGGTTAAAGAATGAAACTGTTTCTGAATCTTATCACTCGAAATTGTAGCTATTGAGTTATACCTGCTAACTCCTGACGTATCCAACCTTTACGGTTTAAAAATAACTGTTTCGTAATAAAAGGGGGGGGGGAGAGGCGAAAAAAAGGAGAGAATTGCTACGCGCAAGGTTCCCGCCGAGGCCAATAAATCTATATAATCCGAGCGTGGACTTTAAGCGCTGCGGCTGCCAATAATCAATCACAGTAAACAATGCTTTAAGACAGTAAAACTCGAATTGAGAAAGAGGGAACTTTTAAAAGCACACGCTCTTAAATTAAATTTAAGTCCCGCCTATTTATTGCTCCCCTCCAACGTTCCCTGTACTCGCTCCAATCTTAAAGCTACTAATTCGCATGTGAAACAATTTTGCTCTGAGTTTGTTCAATCCTAAGAATGTATTGTTCTAATTTCCAGAATTATATCTGTAAGTGCTCAGCAACTGCACTTGCCCACTTAATCTGATTTCCAGTACACCTTGAATAAACGGTTTCCTTAGCTACACTAGTCCAAGTACAAATTGCCGTTTCCTCAACTCCTACATTGCATCACTAATGACTCCGATCCACTAACATAATTTTACCTTGCCTAACTAAGGCCTCTAACACAGGCTTATTATACATTAATTTTAGCATACGGGGATTACTTATTGAAATCATTTGTTCATCTCCCTATCATTTCACTGCCAAGTTATTAATCTTATTAACATTTAATATTTGCGGTATCAGACATGAAAAACGCAATGTTACGGTCGGAACTCAAACTGCGGACCCCCAGCCCCACGTGCATAATGAGGCACCTGTAAGTGCATTAAGTTTTTATTCATATATTCCGGTGTACCTCCAAGGTATTCTTAAATGCTAGAGATAATATACCTCAAAGGAGACTTGCAATTTTGCAAGTCCTTTTAATTTCCACACTATATAGTTAAATTTATGAGGTTCATTTGTATTCGATTTTTTACACTAGCGAAGTGTTTGCCGGTAATCCGGATAATATTAAATTTTCTTCTGATATAAAGCAGTCCTAGTATCCGTTCTTACTAATTAGAAAATAAACGAACAGGTTATTTAATTAAGTGTGAAATGTGAAATACAATTCTAAGAAAACTCTTGCTTGCAGTGAAATGTCTCCAATAAAGCATTACAATGTATACACGAAATGAAACTTCAATCGTGCACTTTACCTATGCGCACGTGTGTACAGAGTGGTTGTTCAATCGTCCGGCCCGCGCGCTGCCTGCCACAACATGGGGTATTGCATTCTAAAATTTCCGCATTACGTACTCAGAGAGCTTCCTGTGAAAGTGGATATATTATGCTGTTAATTGGTCTTGTCTCTGGTTCACCTTCATGATAACAAGTGAGATGACTCCCCTAACATGTGAGCCTCGCATTTGGGATCTTCCGGGTTCGATTACGAACGCAATACAGACTAACAATTATTATATGGACCTTACTCCAAACAGGACCGGGCGGAAAGTCAGTGACCCTCAATAGTCAGGTTGTGGGTTCGATGCCCGTCACCTACCTTCCTGACCCATGGGTCTTTTAGGCGGGTTTCCCAGATTACTAGACGAGTGCTGGAAATTCCCTCTCGCTTCATTTCACTTCACATCTCCTTTCATTCACCTTCATCCTTCTTAGCTGTTTCAGGTTTGTAAGTGTCGGCGGGAGTCTCAGCGTTGTATGCCAGGGAAAAAGGATGATTTCTGTAAACCTTCTCGTCCAAAATCAGGGGTAGTTCTCAGGCCTCCAGTGGGATGTGTAAGCTTGCTGGGAGGAAGTGAACCGGTTGCACGAGCTGCCACCGGGAAGTTAGCTGTAAACTATAGGGACTACGCCCTCTGCTGTTGTGTCTCCTAGGTTCGGCCACTCTCTATATCCTCTCACCTCATCCTTCCCTCTGGGGCGCCTCGTTAAGGGCATAGGTAGAGTCTGTTTAGTCAATGCATATGCAGTTGATCCACAAAGGAAGTTTGCGCTACCCACAACTAATGACTGCCATGAATTCATCTCCGCGCTTCAGAAGAGGCACGCCCCTACAGTCACATGTTGACTCCACGTGAAGTCTCAGTTGCCAAAGTTCGGAATTCCAGTTCTTTCCTATTTCATTGGCTGCAACGGTTCATGTTAAGATATTGCAACCCTGTAGAAATGACTGCAAGATAAGGGCCCCAGCTGTAAAACGATTATGAGCGTTCCTTAAAGAAGGCGGCCGAACTGCGCACGCGTTGACTGAACAGATTTTACAAAATATCTTCCATAGTTCGTGGTGCTAAATCCCCTGTCCGAAACTTGGGCTTCATACCTTTCAATCGAAGTGGGTGAATAAATTAGTCTTCAACCAATAAAAACCAATAACCAATATGTATTTCAAAAACTGCTAATGCTACAAAAATGACAAAAAATACAACAAATAATTTACCCAATTATCCAGTTTTGTATTCTTATGTTTAAGTAATTTTGAACATATACAATTTTTTAATTTGGCTATCCATAAAAAACACAAGCTCTTATTTTAAAAAACGCGTTTTTATTCGGGGATCTCAAAACTTACCATTCCTGTGAAATCTACACAATGGACATCAATGGTTTGGCAGGGTTGGAATGCTTCCTCTATCTTGCATAGGTAAGCGCTGAGAAAGTAAAACGAAATATTAAAACAACCCTTTGGGCGAATTTCACATATGGGTGTGTGCCTTAAAGTAGACAACATGCGTTTTCATTGGGAACGCAGTAATTGCAAAAAGTTGTGAAGGCGCTTTTCGCTCCCTGTTCTGGCCTCATTCCGGCTTCACGAGGAAAGCCAGCTTTAATCATTGGAGTGAAGTTGCTAGGAGCCGACATTCGTATTCAAGAGTGCTTTTGGTGTAGAAACAGCTGCGCCTTGGAAATTTAGGACATTTGGTTCACCTAGTTTAAACGATGCGCTTAGATATAACAATAAGACAAAATGATTTATGTAGATATGGCGAAGCGCCAGCAGAAGAAATACGAAACAAGGGGTAACAATTATGTAACACAATGCCCTGGCTTCTCAATCGAGAGGTCCCAAAATCGATACCCAGGTGGGGACGGGGAATTTTTTCTCTACCCAGAATAATTTCCTGTCCCCCACAGAGTTTGGAAGTATGCATGTGAGAGGAAAGGTGCGTGTGCTTCAAGAGAGAAATTGATTAAAACCAAACGTTACCTACAGTCAATGAGTTTCTTCACTAGTCAAGGCCCTCAATATGGCAAGGTATAAAAAACAATGTTTCTTGTATCCCTGTTCTTTGTTCAGTCATTGACATTTTTCTCAGGCGTGAAACGGTAACTTCAGACAGCCCATGAAGAGCCAAGCCTTACCGCCCAGCCGCTGCGTCCCCCACCTCGGCCCACTACAGGAGTCATTGGTGGGGTGCAATACTGGAGGGTGGTACGTGGTCAGCGTCCTGATCCCTCCCGGCCAGTTATGCGGTCTTCACGACCGCTAATTTCTTTCCAACAAGTAGCTCCTCAAATTAGTCCCCGCGGGACTAACGAGGCTGAGTGCATCCCGCGCCAGATCTCCCAGAAGGGATAAAATTCCCATGCTGGTACGGGGGATCGAACCCGGGTCCTCCGCGCCAGAGGCAAGCGCGCTACCAACTGCGCTACGGAGGTGGTCCTAGTATAGATAACCATAATTAATAGTAATACGACGCAATAAAGTGAAATGTCAATATTGTTTTGCACTTACATATGCTGTTGAACAGTGGTGATTTATTCTTAATTTGTATATAATTGTATCCGTAACGTTAACGAAGTTATCGAGTGTTAAATGTAAATAATTTAAGTCTACGTTAAAATGCTATCAGAGACCAGAATTTTTAGATGTAGAAAACGTGTGTTTTAGGAATCCAAGCCAGTTTATGGTGCCTGTCCATTGTAATATGCAGGAGGGTGTAGAGCTGTTGTTCTTTCTTTGATAATTTACCATGACCGAAAGAGCGAGATAGAACGTTTCAAAAGAAATAACTAGGAAAATCCACGAGTATGAGTTAGCATTTCGAAAGAAAGAATGAAGAAAACCCAGTGAAAACTTAGTAAGTAAATACAAAATGTTAAGCGGCGTAAAGTGGAGCAAAGAAACCATGAATCAGGATTCATTAGATTGCAGGGGCCCGTTTCCATAAATGTACATGCAAACACCCATTTCGGGACAGTTCCTCAAATTCCACCGGCAGGAGGGGTTGCCAATTTATCAATAAAAAAATATCGTGCAAAAGATCGCGAGGCGTTCCACCCACCGACGCTTAAACTGACGAGTGTTTACTTAAACTGCCGCATATTAGAGCAGTCGTGTGCGCCTTGAAATCTACTAAATAGTGAAGTTGATGGAAATAAAAGCTACTAAATTATGAACGTCGCACGTCGCACGTGCCACGATTCGAAAGTAAAAACTATTTTAACGGTGACGCTTGTGTTCAATTTGTAGTGAAAGGAGTTGAGAATCACTGAAATAAAACAATGAACATTTTCCCTAAAACTCAACCACAAGTAGTTACTTTTGCTGCATTCCCGCACAAGAGATCAGGGCTCCTTTTACCAAAGGAAAGTCCATGTTCCACCAAAAACCTTATAGTTGCGCCAGCCATAGATGGGTATCGAACCCAGATTAGTTCCGGAGGACTACAGGTTAAGATAAGAGAAGCACCGACTACTGTGAGATTCGAACACGGCCCCGCCGCAGGTGGCAGGGGTACAGAAGTAATTCTTTTAAGGTAGGAGACGGATCTCGATGAGGACAGTGAAAAAAATTAAGAACACTTAGTTTATTTATCATATAGATTTAGGAGTTACTTTGAAATTCAGAGATATTTATCAACTGCATCGTTTTCTTTGCAGTTAATTGGGTAAACGCTTCTGGCGGATTAGGTCAGCTTGTTACCGAGTTATGGGAAAGATGCAAAATCTACTAGTGTATTCAAGGAAATGCTACAGTCATTTGAGTGTGAGAAATGATTTCAACCAAACAAAAATGTAAAACTATGATGAAACAAGGTGTGCGTGGAATTAAACGTAGTTGCTGTTTTTACCTCAATCGAACTTTCGTTAGTGTTATGTTGGTACGTGAAAATTATAATGTGACTGAAACTGTAGAAAACCATCTTGTCACTGAAGTAAACTTTGCTAGATTCAAATGATATAATTTTTAATTTGTCTTTGTACATTGAACCATTTCCTAACTAGCTCACACATGTACTCTGGTATAAACAGAGAAAACTGAAGGAGATGGCTGTGCGTTTACATGTGAGACTCGTATTATAAAGGTCCAGGGACCGATTCCCGTGGAATGCTGGGGTGGTTCCACATCCATCCGATTCATCTTTCAATTGCGCTTCTAGATTTGGTGGCGTATGGAGTGCTGGACAGACAGCGCAGGTACTTGTTCAAAAAGACTATTCCTCGTCCTCACTGGTGGGTTGCTTGGTCGGCGGTTCGTTCATTGCCCTCTCTAGGGAGCTCCACTAGTAGATCGGATCTTCGAGCCTAGAACCTTTAGGGACTTCTGCGCGTCTCTGTGGCCTGTCAGCTTATACCTCTGTGGTTCCTTCACTTCATCCCTTCCACCTGGGTGGTGGCATCCACAACAGATCTATTTAGGTCGCAATACCGAGGTGTCCCGCTCCGTAGTATAAACTAAAGGAAAGACAGTGGAGTCCATTCGCACTGAACCTTCTGCAAGCTACTGTACGACAAATCCCGGGAGGGCGGGAGGGAGGGAAGGAGGAGATATGAGAGAGCGCCCAACGAGTATGTCGTAAACCAGGAGCAGGTAGGCGCAAGCCACCATGGTGGTACCGCTAACAGATACTGAAACTTCTTCATTCCGGCGCCAGGGTCCGCCCTGCAGCCGCCAACACCACGGAACCGCGGTCTCGACAACCCCCCCCCCCCTGCAAGAGCAGCAATCACAATGCCACCACCATCGCACCATACCTACGGCCCTGAAAGTCTGGTTTGAAGATGACATGGAAATGAAATGCAGGGACGGGAAGTCGCGGTAAGAAAAGTAACCAACCCAGCATTCGCCTAGTGACCAAGGAAAACCACAAAACAAATTTTCAGATTGGTTGTTCACCGGGGGTCGAACCCGTGACCTCCCTCAATGTGAGTCCCAAGCGTTACCGCCTGAGGCAACTCGCTCGGTAACCTAACCTAAATGAAAATACTTGCAACCAAAGAGGATGACCAGTGCCCGTTGGTTAAACCTCTGCCGTGGCAACTGTTACCCGAGAAATGCGAATGCGAATGTTACACAAAACTAAAGGAGACAGAAGGGAACAGTTTTAGCGAAGAGCCATTGTTTACATGCCTTTAATTACCCCACCTTGGGAACACGTGTTCTTGATATGTTCTCAGAGGGCATCAAATAACAAACGTCCTCATGAGAAGGCATAGGAATTCTTTAGTAGTTGGCTTCATGTTATCTACAGCCAAAACATTATGACTTCAAAGAGCCTAAAATCAGCGGCCAAGGATCACTGACAGGCAGGTAAGAGCCGGTCTGATTGCTCTCTGTAAACTCCGGAAAGATTGCACGAGGGAGTGTGGGATGGTTTGCTACCTGCGGTCTCCCTGCTTATAATAGATCAAATTTATTTCCTTCCGCCCTGGCTTCAGTGCTTTGAAATTCCTATGCCTGATCATGACTGTGTGGCATAGGGATTACCGTTCTGAATCTTATGGGTGAAAATAGCAGCTCCATTCTAGTTCCACAAATAACTTACATTTTCTGCCTTTAATTGTGGATCCACTTTAGTGCTTTAATGTAAAAATTAGTGGAATATCGTTAGTTTACGCTGATCAGCTTCTGCATCCTTGCACAATCAGAAAGTGTGTGTATAGGTGTTCGGGACAACAAAACACCACTGACGTTCCGTTGGCCACTAGAGGCCTAAGAGACCCCTAGGTTTATTTACACGGTATAGTTTTCGAACGAAAACTATAGACTAGGGCATCTAACATTACATACACCCCACTCGAATTGTTTGCTGCAATGACAACGTTATCTCTTTATTTCATAGACTGCAAAAATGACTAATCGGCAGTTACCTGTGCACCTACTCTCGTTACCTATTGCTGATATTTGCTTTTCCTCCTTAGTTGTGTAATATTGTTTTCCCATTGCAAGGAGCTGTTACAGCTTCATCATGAACAGGCATAAAAAGTGTGATCTCTAAGGATTTGGAAGAAGTGCAGCACCTACTTTGCTATGATGATACCTTATACATGGATAACAACTTGTATAAATCTGACGATTTTGATTCTGAACATAAAGTGGATATGAGATTTTTAGATTCACAAACTGATCATAAAAAGGAATAAGAAGATAACGATAGCAACCTGTGTAATGACAAAATGAATTTTATAGATAATGTAATGTGCTTATCAAAGATTGATGATGGTGGTGGTGGCGGCGGCGGCGGCGGCGGCGGCGGTGGTGGTGGTGGTGGTGCTGCTGCTCAGCTTCTTACCCACGTATTTGCTAGCATCTTTGGAATTACCTACGGTTGCAGAAGCAACTGCTATTCTTCAAACGTAAATCATTAAAGTCCATGACAGGAGTTAGTAATTCAGCGTTGGATTGGCCGGGGTGGTCCCATATCATGGCCTCCAGGATTCCCAAATATAACCACCTCTGTGCTTCTTTTACTGATGATACATAACGAGCATTGATCACTGATGTTCAAATAATCCCGCCATGCCCTACATTATATGAAGGAACTTCCGAATAATTGCATTAACTTACTCTTCTCACACACTCTTCCCACGCGGTCGTTTCTCTGCCGACTTCAAGCAGCCGGGAATGCCAAGCTGTTACTGAGTGTCTCTCAGCAATCCTTTTTTTGGGGGGGGGGGGGGGGGAGGGGGGTATTTTTCACGAAATTGACGCTGTATACACATCGAGAAGTTAAGCTTGGAAAACTAATAACAACACACAACTTTCTGCTGCACCGCACACCTATATAATTTTACGACACATTCTCAAACGAAACATAAACAACAAAAATATTACGAACATAGTCTTAGATATTCCTTTACCCTGTGCTGCAAATAGCATGTTTCTCGATTCATTATTGAGTGAGTTGTTAGTCTTTATTATTGGTAGCTTTTGTTTTGGACACCTGTATATGTTTTGTTTACATAGAACAATTGATGCAGCACCTGCAGTACGTAAAACGTCGTATTTATAATTTCAGTATGTGAAATTGTGTAGCTATCAGTGACAGTTAAATCAGTTACATGCAATTTAACATACAGTGTGTCACAGAGCAGTTTTGACCAGTTACAGAAAAGTAACCAATCAATATAGAAAAGTGAAACCTCCACCAAATAAAAGAACTCTCCAAATTTGAGCACCTGTTCAGTGCAGCTCGGTGTGGCTACCATTTGTTCAGCTTAGGGTTGTTGTGTTCATACTCAATGCAGGCACGTGACCGACATTACGACGGCGAATGTGACCGCTTCGCTAAACAGGAATTGTTGTCGATCTTATCAAGTATCTGTAATGCAAAATGAAATCGTTTGGGTCTATGATAGCCTGTAATAAATGCAGCATAACGGACAGTTTCTTTAAACCTTTATCAGTGTTGCGTTATACACTCTTTGACATAATCTTCAATGTAGCCATTTTAAGAGTTCATAACTACACTGTGACTTTACGGACACGCTATGGTTTCGGGATTCACTAGTGGTGCACCGGATACAAGGAAAGGGCCAGTTTTGTGACCTACTACTACGTATTCTTGTTTTTCAATGTGATAGTGGAAGTAGCTGAACACAGTTTCTGCGCAGGCTAGGCGGAGGGAGCAATGACCAATGCATGTAAACGATTGAGGCAGACTTGGAAGGAGTAGGAAGCAATGATGTCACTAGTGGGCTTACTACTCCTGTGAATCTCTAGCCAGTGCAGTAATGTAAAGCTAAATGTCGCGTAGTGTTAGGTTTAGAGTTAAGTCAAATTGCTCTAAATGTACATGCAATTTGTTTAGCATGTGGTGCAACTTTTATAACTTTTGTGACAGACCTGAAGAAGCGTAAATTTCGAATAGTATAATGATAATGATGATGGTGATGATTGTGGTGATGATGGTGGTGCTGGTGGTGATGGTGGTGATGGTGGTGATGATGGTGATGGTGGTGATGGTGGTGATGGTGGTGATGATGGTCATGGTGGTGATGGTGGTGATGGTGGTGATGGTGGTCCTCTGTAGCGTGATGGTTAGCGTGTCTGCCTCACGTTCAAGGGGTCGCGAGTTCGAATCTCGCTTAGGGTAAGTTATCCGGGTAAGGTTTTTTTCCGAGGTTTTCCCTACCGTGAGAAGACGAATGTCGGGTAACTTAAAGCTCCATGGACCTCGGGCTCATTTGAGCATCATTTCACCCATTTCATTCATTCGTCCGATATGACACAATGTTGGAGGACGTTAATTTAAAAAAAAAAAAAGTGGTGATGGTGGTGATGGTGATGGTGGTGATGGTGTTGATGGTGATGATGGTGATGATGGTGATGATGGTGATGGTGGTGATGGTGGTGATGGTGATGGTGGTGATGGTGATGATGGTGATGATGGTGATGGTGGTGATGATGGTCATGGTGGTGATGGTGGTGATGGTGGTGATGGTGATGGTGGTGATGGTGGTGATGGTGGTGATGGTGATGATGGTGATTGTGATGATCATAATAATAATGATAATGATGACGATTATGATGATAATGATGTCTATGTAATATCCAATATATAATATGAAGTTAATATGAAGTTTGTACCATACAAAATATCTTGACACGGACCTGAACGATACTGCAACAAAGAAGTTGATTGAAGAACGTAACTGTCATTTATCTGTACCTGCTGCTATTGGTAACTTACATGTTTTACTATTGCGCTACCATTCAAGTAAATTGTTAGTGAAATTGCGTTCAGCTTCCGCTTTTTTATAACTGACATCTTAGTACAATTTATAAATATCCCAAATTAGGCTCACCAGGTAACAGCAATATAAGCTGTTCTTGATAGGTTGACATGTGCCACTATTATCAGTAAAAATCTGAAGCGATAAACAATCCGAAAAATATAAAAGCGAAAGGAGTAAAGAAAATATTTACAATTTCAGAATTAAATTGCAGTGTAATCTACATTTAAATGACATGATGGTCTGAACATTTCCATAAGACTGTTACGGTTTTGTTAGCTTTACTCTCCCTCTGGACTCCCTTCCACGTGTACAATAATTGCATTTTATTTGTGTATCCACGTAACGGAAATTTCAATCTCTATGCCAAATACGTTCTGTAGGTTACTACAGACAGCAGAACTTTATTATTATGCTTTGGGACAGGATAACACGTTCCTATTTTTTACATTTTGCTAAGAAATTTGGTTTAAACACCATGAATTCAGGGGCAATGGTAACACATAACTCGCACGTAAGATGACTGGGCATCACATTTTCAATTAATTGCAAGTTCCGGTTCCATTCTTTCCTAATTGGCACTTTCAAACATTATGTTCTGAATTATTTTATACATTACGAACAACCAAGGTGGTTAACACGTGACGCTGAACGCTTAAACATGATTAAAAACACAGAATACGCACGATAAAAACAGCAAATATTAAATGCCAATAGCTAACGAAACAGTAAGGTCAGGCCACTAATTAGGCACATTTAGGTTTATTCTTTAATATTTTCTTCTCCCTCTTGCTCTAAATTTATTACTGAGTTTTCATCTTCCTAGTTATCTCCTCTTCCACTCATTATGTCGTGCATCACAATCCTTTACTCACTTCTTTCTTCTCTGTGCAATCTGCATGTAGTGTAATGTATTGAAAACCGTTAATAAATAGTTTTTCTTCAGGGGTATTAATATTAATTAAACGAATGGGAAAGGTGAAACACCGCACGAAGATTTACATTACAAATGTGTGGAATAAGTAATCAGACATTTAATCTTTTAAAATAATGGGCTTATATAAACGAATAGTAGCAAAGAAAAAGTATGTAACCTTTTAAATAGCCATCCTATCGAATTTTTATGAATCATAAAGCAACTCTAAAGAAGTAGCAGCCCCAGATCCAGAAGGCCACATAACTGGGAGGCTGTGAGGGCTCGGGACGCTGACCACGCACCACCCTCCAGTACTGCTCCCCACCAATGACGCTTGTAGTGGGTAGAGGGGGGACACAGCGGCTGGGCGGCAAGCCATAGCCCTTCATGGGCTGCCGCTCTGGAGTTTAAAAAAGGCTTCTCGGAAATGCAATGCTTAGAAACTTTTATAACATTTAAAAATGACAGGAATAATAAGGGAAATTATTATCTATTTCTCCATTTCCAAATAATTCCCACGGGGAAGCAACTAAAATGAAATGTATCTTATTCTCTAATCAGGACTTATGACCTATTGTTTCTTAAGAAACGTTTGGGTCGTAGATAGCTGAAACATTTTAAACACACACACACACACACACACACACACACACACACACACACACACACACACACACACACACACACACACACACACACACACACACACACACACACACACACACACACACATTTTAAAAGTTCTGTTTTTGCTTCGGAGCCCATTATACAGCCCAATTGTTCATTCAAAATTCAAGCATAGAAATGTTTGTTATGGCTGACACAAAATTTGATGATAGGTGACTCAACACAACATCCAATCAGCATGCCTTGCGGCGTTGTGTAGTTAAAGTCGCTTTGAAATCACGCTGTAAAACTGGTGATATAAATATTTGCGCTCAGAAAATGTATTTTCACAATAGAAAAGAAAATAGTAATTGTTAGGTATCAGCTGCCATTAAATTTTGTGTCTGCCATAGCTTTTTTCCATGTTTCATACTAAATCACTTTGTTGAATTATAATTATAATAAATCATGGGAAATTGTCAATGTTATGACACTTTTTTTAAGGCAATGGCTTGTGTGTGTTCTATTTTCTACGTTGTAATTATTGAGCTTATATCTCCTAAGAAGCACATGGATGATGCTCTGTTATTCGCCGCCTGCACCAACCACGTTATTAGCTAGTAACCCTGCTTTTCCTTTAATGTTGTTTGTTTGAAGAAATGGATCCAGAATCATACAGTCATGCTGGTGTTTATCTACGCTTGAGTGCACAGCAGGAAGCAAATGAGTTCATCCTTCTCAACTTCTTCTTCATAACCATTGCTATACGAGCAGTTAACATCGATTTTCCGCAGAATCAGGATACATCAGGGATTTAGAAGAAGATTAAAAAGACATTTTAGCTTTTATGACATACATAACTTTCAATTCGTATATTCTTTTAGTCTTTAAATTGCTTTCAAAAGCTTTTGCGTTTAATCTTGGAATATGTTTCAAGTTAGGTTATATAAACACGATGAATATCAAAGTAATGGTTTAGGGAATGGCATTATTTGGTTCAGTCAGCTTATTCCCTTTGCCAGTGCTATTTTTAGCAGAATTAGTAAAATTGATTCAAGTAAGATGATTCTACACTTAAGATAATAAATTAACTCTTAAAGAAAGAAATAGCCGAGAGTGGAATAGTGAAGGTAAGTTTTGATGTACAAACGCTCGACAGTATAATAACTGCCAACCACCTATTGTTAATCACGATACACATTTCAGAGCAATGGTTCCAATGCTCACTTTGTTGCAGCTACAGTCAGTCATATAGGAGAAGACAATCATCTGCCTTGAAATTAAAATCTTAAATGAACTGCTGAGAAACTAAAGAAGCGCCACTTACAATTTAAAAGTTCGTTGCTTTTAAGTTTGTCAATCAGAACGAAGAATAGTAAATATTTCACAAAAGAAAGGAAAGAAAAGAAAAATAAATAACACGGAAGACTGCGTCACAAACTACATATTTTAACGGGCTACACATTTTTCATGTAGTAAATTGTAATTAGTATTCCATATTTTACAGTTATATTAATCAAATAAGAACGAAAAGAACGAGTCATTTAGAGCATTTATGGAATTTTGGAACGTTTTATTGGCTACGTCAGTATATCAAATTGGTAATTTTGTCTTCAAAATCGTTCGATTATTTATAAGAAAACAGAAAATAATTTATTCCATATCGATCAATATGAATATTTATTTGTGCCAAGTTATTTACGGGAGTGACCCTGGCCACGTGTTCCCCAGACTCCCGATAAAAATATTTAATTACATTCTTCAATTCCTTTAATTCTAAAATCTCTCAGTTTTTTCCATTTTCACATGATATTGTCATCTTTTTTCAACTTCTCAATTCCATTTTGTTTTTATATTCCACAAAAATTCACCTAACCAATTTCCTGAGACTGGCCTAAAAACATTTTATTCATTTTTAAAATACTACTATTTTTAAGCCATTTCTATATTATAAATGTTCTACATTAACTTGATCCTTTACATACCAACAAGATATGTAGTCAATCTTCAATTTACCCACATATCGGATATATTTCTTGTTAAACATTACCTACGAATCTCATAAGTTTCTACACTCCTAACCTAAACCATGATATTGCTTCTCTTTTCCTTTAATGGCAAGCTTCTATGTAGTTTTCTTTTCCTAATTCCATCTTTATTTTATAGAAAGCCAATGATCTGATTTAATTAATGCCTGTCTCCACTCTTGTTTATTCATATCCTCATATCATTCTTTGCCAATTTTCCAAAATCCTTGCACCATTGCATGCCTTTGCACATTCCCGTAGCCCAGTTCTTATTAAGAGTTTTTTAGTTTTACTCAACCAACAATCATAGTTTAAATGTCTATTTGATGTAATAAGCTTTCGGTTTAGGGATAGTTCCATGAAAGTCTAACAGTGCCGAGTCAAACTAATAAATGTATACGTATCAGGTTTAAAACCATGGAGAAAGTAAAATGGAGTCATAAGTGGAATAGAAAAATTCTTGTTTAGTAAATGCTGCTTCTATAGAGTTCCGATTACCAAAATTGCATGTAATATACGAGTGATATTGGCAAAATCATGCCAAGAGTCAGGGGATAAAACCCCATGGGAAAAGGCAAAGAAAGGAAAAGAATTGTCCAAGGGCGATGAGTCTTCATGACCCTAAATCGTGGAGTGAATGATGATGGTACACACACAAGGAAACGGTTAGTTGGGTAAGTAAATATTGCATGTTCCCTCCTGTAGGTATTGTGTGTACATTTCCCCGCCTTCCCGCTATAACCTTAGGGCCTGTGGATTTTCGAGGGTGCAGTGTAGGGACGAATTGGCCATGTAAGTGATGACTAAGCCAATTCAAATATGCGTAAAATAGTGTAGGAAGTAACGCCTATATGTGCTACTGGATGTGTAATGGGCTATGGTAAAATGAAGCTCATGTGTTATTGTTTCTGGACAATGAACGTCGCAAGGATTTTTCACTTTCTCTACCAGGTTCCTGTATTCCAGTCAAAAATTCGATGTAGAAATTTTACTGGAAGTACATGTTTGAGGCCCACTTAATCCAAAGAAAATCATTTTAGAACAATCTTCGTGTGTGTCTGCCAACAGCGTAACTCAAAATATGTAACTAGGCATTTAACTTCAATATCCTCCCAAAAAGGGCAAGAAGCTTAAAAATGGGAAAGGAAGAAACAGAAATCTCCGCACGTCAAACTTCCCTTCACATGCAATATTTTTAAAAATCGTTGATTTTCTCAAAATGATTTAACGTACTGCACTCTTTAATAACTCATTTATTGCAAATAAACATTTCCTAGCATAAGCCGAATTCGAGCTATCCTACTGCTGATGTAAGTGTTAGATAATTTGCATTTTTTTAAAGTGCTGTCACGAATCAACTGTTTGTTGCAATGCCAACAAAAGAGTATGGAACTGCAAGGTCAATCCTAAACATTTGATTATCGATTAGGTTTGCTTTATGACCTTTCAATGGCACGGTAACAGGCCATTTCTGAACAGGTTTATTCTATTAATATTATGTAGATATAAAATAAGCTTTCGTAAGAATAGTGTGAAGAATTCATATAAGAATGAAGGATAATGAGTACAAAAAGTCTTGTGAATGTAGCGATTAATTTATTTTAAGCCACAAAATATTTAATTCGTGTTTCTATGGATTAAATAGTAACTAACAATTGCCAGGGATTCGTGAAACCACAATTGCATTGAACTAACCACAGAAGCTTAAAGTCTCAGTGCATTAAGTCCGAATCAAAGTTATATTAAGAAAATAGTATTTTAGAGGTAAATAAATGCCGCTTTTCAGCTTTCCCCGTCAGATAAGTCAAAATTCTAGTTGGGTTATCTATGGGTAGCTTGGATTGCACGGCTTGTTTTTGTTTTCCTTAGATTATTATTAAGGCTCGGAACCGTGTAGAGTCATATGCCTTACGGGTTAGTTGGACACGGAGAATGAATAACGTAACCGGTACCGTACAGTAGTCATATATGTACGCGCATGAGCAACATTAGAACCCACGTGCAATAGAATTGCGACTTATTGCACAGTTTTCCAGCCTCCAATTATTTTACAGCATGGGGTGTATTATTTGAGTAAATATGAGACTATAATAAATCTAGGTAAGAAATGCGCTGGTCATTTGATGCCAGGTGCTATTCTTAGGATCACCTTTTCCCAGTAGGTTTAAGCATAGATTAAGTTTAAACATTTTTAACAGGGGATTTAAACAAGAAGTTGTTTCTCCGGAATTGGTTTAAACTGCTCATAAAGTTTAGACTAAAATCTAGGTTAAAACTTCCTTCTAGTAACTTTATAATATAATTTATATGAAACATTTAAAATAGTACACATTAGTCATGATTGCTGGGTGGAAAACTAATTTAGTTTCTTAGGTAAGTTACGTTTGCTGTATTTACCAAATGACATACTCTTAGGTAAAACTGGAGCAATTCCTTGAGATTCTAACGAAATACAGGTGTATGACTAAAATCTGCAAGTGAGATTGCCTTGGTTTAGAACACCTCTTACATTATAAAGTAATTTTGAAGAACGGAGATAACATTTAAAAAAAAAAAAAAAAAACTTATATTAGAAAATCATATGCAACAATTACCAACCCCGCGACGCAACATCCTTTTCCGGACCAATACCTATTGTTCTATCGCTGTGTCCCCTACTTCTGCCTACTATAAGTGTCATGACTAGGTTGCGGTACTGGAAGGTGGGACGTGGTAAGCGCCCCGGTCCCTCCTGGGTTATACGAACTTCGGAATTGAGGGTCACTACCTTTTAACCAAGAAGCTCCTTGATTGGCCCCTCAAGGACCTAACAAGGTTGAATGCAATCCGGACTAAGTCTACCAGTGGAAGAAAATCCCCACACTGGTACCGGGAATCGAAGTCATGTCTCCCACTTAGTAAGCAGCACTACCATGTAAGAAGTTGACCCATAAGCAGGTATGGTCTCTTGCATAATATAAAAGATATAATAAAAACAAAACTTAAACAAAAATCAGCAGAAGCAAATATGTACATCTATATGTCTCGGGCAGTTTTCGAATAAACATTGAAGATCATAATGAAATGCGTTCAATACCACAAGAAAAGTAGAAAACTACGACTATTATTCATTTAACCAACCGAAAATGCATTAAAGTAGTGAAAATTAATCGGAAACTAAATGAGGTTATGTAACACTTCAAGTCATATTAGAAGTTTTTAATGATATATTCGTGCATGCATCTGTTTACAAAAATTAAATGCTTGTTTAGAACCATATAATTGAATTTTACAGCACACAAATTTCTTTTCCTTTCCCTGGCATACAGAGAGAAAAGGTGAAAACACCTTTACCGTCGCGAAGTGATAAACTTTTATCTGTCATCTTTAACTCAAAGCACCAAATGCTACGCTCGTTTGGCAATTGGTTGTCGAAACAATACTTCAGTATGGCGAACTTCAATTTAAATAGTTGCCCAAGACTTCATTCGATCGCTGATCTTAAACCTTTTTAGTTTGTACCAGGTTTAAACCATTTTTAAGACTTTTAACCTTCAACAATTGCTCATTAACACCAAGGTTATCAATAGGGGTCCATATTTTATTTGGGTGTATTTGTTTAATAAATTACGAATATATTCAAATATATAGTAAGGAAGCACTCTAAAACACAAGTAAAATAATAAATATACCTTGAACAGTTCTCTGCATTACGTAGTCATTTTTGTAGAATGTGTTGTTTATTAAAATTAATATTTATTTCTGAAATGATGGTTACCAATTTACACATTAATGTAAAAAAAAAAAAAAAAAAAAAAAAAAATTCAATGCCAAATTGCGAAACGTAATGGTTATAGGACAAATTGTAATGATAAAACGATTTCATTTCTTTTAATTGCCCGTAGGTATCCGTATCTTTTTATGATAACATGCACCATAGAGTTGCGTTTGAAATATACTTCATACAAAAATGTTTAATTTGAAAATAATACTCAAAGAAAAAACGTCATATAATCTTACATGCAGTGTAAGGTTTACAGTAAACGGTTGAGCTATACATATCTACATCATTTCCAGCTGAATAAAAAGAACCTTTGGAAGCTTTTGTGCCAGATATTTAACTTGAGTATCAGAAATCAAAGAGAGAACGTGTTTGCAAATATGTGACAGAGGCTTGCGGAAATCAAAGATTTAAAAATAGAACTACAAATAGTGGAAGCTGGACCACAAGACCTGTTTGCATGCAATACAGTGTTTCAAATTTGCTGAGAGTAATGTGGCTGTGGCCTTTAATGATGAGATGCACTGCAGGATCAAAGTACCCCAGAACTTAATTGTAGTTACTGAAAAGCATTGCGTTACTGCTGCGAGCAATATAGCTGGATTTCGCGTGCCTACGACCAACAAATGGTTACAATGTGTGCCAGACGAAATTGAAACTGAGGGACTGCAAAAGAACGGCCTTATTTACTTGGAAGGGACACTATAACATTTATGTCGTTTCGTTCCTTCTTATTCAATCAGGACCATATTTCGGGAAGTCACGGGTTCGATTCCTACCGTCCACGCACTCTGCTCGGTACGCAAATGCTAAGGTAGTTTCTCATCTATCACGAATTATTCTCCATCATTTCCCTTAAATTTCTTTTGCTTCTCATCTTTCAGTTGTACTACTAGGACTGAGAGGACTGAGGACTGAGAAGTTAAATTTTAATCATCATACAGCACAAGTAAGGGTCAAAGTCGAAAAATCTATGATGAAACTTTCTAGAATAATTCAATTTGATTATAAAGTTCCGCTCCATATTGTTAGTATATATCAAACAAGCATATTCAGCTCAACACTAACTTACGGTGCTGCAATTTGGGCTATTAGGATGAAAAACGTGATGTGTAGAAATCTCCTCAGAAGGACACCAAGGAAAGTTTTATTAAGATTTGCGGGAGCTTATAAAACAACCCCTACTTTGGCACTTTTTGTAATAACTGGAATTTGGGCAGTAGATTTAGCTCTAAGACTTTGAGGAGCTTGTTTCTGGCTTGAAAAAGGAAACTTTAATGCAGTTACTGATATTATAGTGCAGTATTGCACTAAGCGGGAAATTAAAACTAGACTAATGCACATTTGGCAAGAAGAATGGGAGACTAAATCAAGGAAGGCGTGCCTTTTCTTTCTTCACGGATATCTCGGAAAGATCAGCACTCAGACATTTGAATAATACGAAAGGAATTATACATTATTTATCTGGTCGTGGACCTTATGGTACTTATTGAAAAAAGATTAATAAATTGAACACTGATGAACGTGATGAATGCTTTAAACAGGACACACCGGAGCACGTTATGTTTGAATGTAAAAAAAGCACCAATCTTACGCTTGAGGAAAAAGAAAACCTCCAAGGATATCAGCTCTTTGACATAATACGTAACAAAGTTCTGTTTCCACATTTAGATGCTCCAGCAAACAAGATTGGTTTACATGCTAGAAGGATAACTATAGAAAAATCTCGACGAGTAGAAAACATAACAAGAAATTTAACTGAAAGATCACAAAGAATTCAGACCAGGGACACCAAAAGAAACCATGAAAACTTAAATATATACGATGAAAGGCAGCAGGACGCAAATTAACTATCAAAACATCGGAGAAATGGGACCAAGCCCAACAGGATATCTGAAAGGAAATAATAGCGAGAGATTATTTTGTTAAATTATTTATAATAATTAAATTTTAGTGACTTTAGTTTAAATTATTATTTTATTAAGGTACATAAATTTACTTATTAATCAAACGTAACATTTTTGCTGTATGTTTGTTTTCTAGATTTTGGTTATGTAGATTTTGAATTTTATATTACACACTTTTTGTATCTTTTGTGCTGGATACCAGAACATCCGCCGGTAGCCGGCGCAGTTTAGAGTGCTTAGTTTATAGTTTGGTTTTAATAACTGGTTACCAGTTATAGTTTACTGGATACCAGTAAACCTTAGTTTATTTATAACTGTAATAAGTATGTAAATTTAAATTTAAAAAAAAATTAAATATATAAAAAGTATTAGTTATAGGTATAATTATAATAGTTATAATAATAAATAAAAACAATAGTATTTCATTTATTTTAAAACAGTATTAATAATTTTAACATTAATAATTAAATAACAATGATGATGACGGTGACGGTGACGATAATAATAATAATAATAATAATAATAATAATAATAATAATAATAATAATAATAATAATAATAATAATAATAATAATAATAATAATAATAATAATAATAATAATAATAATAATAATAATAATAATAATAATAATAATAATAATAATGATGATGATGATGATGATGATGATGAGTAACAATTAAAGCCCGGATTTCCAAGCAAAATAAAATAGTAAACTAAGCAAGCAAATAAGCACGAAAAATGAGGAAAATAAGCACCCAAAAAAAAAAAAAAAAAAAAAAAAAAAAAAAAAAAAAAAAAAGCAAAAACGAATGCGTGCAAACGCGATAGTAGTTTCGCAGAACGTTTACCTTATTGAAGGCTGTTACAGTACACAAGGAAGGTCATCCTGATATTTTCCTGCGTCTATCAGTCTATCAGTGAAAAATGATTTGTACAGTGAAAACGTTTTTTCCTCGTCACATGATGTCACAAGTGCATGAGTAAGGCACCGCAGTTCTTCTTCGTGAATTGCTCTTCAATGTGTGTTTCTTCGCCAGAAAGCTTCTTCAGAAATTTGGCAAGGTGTTTTGTAACAGGAATTTTTCTGTAGCACCTGATTGAGTTTATCAAACGCAATTTATGGCGACAATGTTACTGAAACTTCGTGAATCAGAGAAAGTGATTGTTCCAAGGCCTTATTTCAAGCTTCCAACTGCTTTAAAATTTCAGATATTTTGGAGAAATGATTATGGTTGTACTGTATCTTTTCTTGCATGCCATTTTTAGCAAAACATTCTTGTGCTGTGGCAATACTGACAGCATCATCTGCATTTAGGGTATTCTAAACAGTTTTAACTTCACTGAAATGTCCTGCATAGTATGACAGCCAACAAGCACGTTCCCCACAGAGTCAAAACTGGCTGAGGAGGCAAAGACAAATTTGGAAGTAGTTCACGGAATTTTTTAATTCTAATCGGTGACTTTACGAACACTTTCTTCACGCTAGAAAGAAGAAGATTCACGCCTTTACACTGGCTTCTAACAGTTTCAGCGACATAATGTAAACCATGAGCAAGGGACGTCAGGTGAACTAATTTAGGGTAAAGGACTTTTAATCCAGCTCCCGCTTTAACAACATATGGAGCAGCATTACTGACCAATAGAAATACATTGTGATATTGTATCCCTTCTGGCCACAAGGGAGATAACGAGTCATTGAGAAATCTGGCAACAGTTGAATGATTTACGTTCGAGTATTTGTATATTCAGAACAAATGATCTGCTACCTGCTTTCATAGCACCAACTACAGCACTACACACGTGCTGTACCGATTATTTTTTATTTTGTTGTTTAACGACGCTGTCAATTGCTAGGATCACATCAGCACCGCCGGTGTGCCGGAATTTTGTCCCGCAGGAGTTCTTTTACATGCCAGTAAATCTACTGACATGGAGCTGTCGTTTTTAAGCACACTTAAAAACCATCGACCTGGGCTGGATTTGAACCCGCGACCTTGGGATCAGTAGGCCAGCTTCTAACCAACTGAACAGCACAAACCGACACTGCCTCGATGCACCTGTGCTTTCATCAATAGAAACCCACATGTTTTCATGCTTCAGTGTATTCCGAATATTACCAATCACTTCTTGAAAACACTGTGGCATATAGTTTTTGCGCAATGTAGATTCATCCGGCACCCTTTTATTTGTGTATTTTTCTAAAAATACATGAAGCTGCACATTATTCGATTTATACAATGGAATGTCTGAAACCACTGATGCTAAACATAACTCTTTGGAAAATGTATCACTAGAACTCGATTGTTCACCAACATTGCCTTTAATCAGCTTCTGGTTTAACTTAGATTTATTCTTAAACCTCTCTTTATGCCGCGCTGTATTGATGTGCAGCACAATGTCATATTTTTTCTTCACAGAAACATTCTCTTCACACACCAAACAAAATAAGACTGTACCATCTTCACTGAAAATATTTTTTCCAAACTCGTTCACACATTTGCGTAGGAAAGCTGACTGAGAGGTTTTTATGGGCGGCATTCCGTAACTGCAATATCGAACTGAACTAAAAATCGTAGCGCAAGATGAAGCAGCTCAGATCTCAGGGAATCAGCACCCTTATTTATGACATCATTGCGATATCTGACTAATGAGTTGACACTCTACGCAATCATGTACATCTTGCTGGACTAAATGCTGCAGCTTGAAACTCGGAGAATCACCATGCTTGTTCATGACATAATCATATTTTCTCAGGCGATTCACTCTACTAATCGCAGCAAGTAATTTTTCTCCTCGCAATATGATTTCACAACACCGATCTATATCCTAGTGTTTCTTTCTTACGAATTTAGCCGAGAAAACAGCGAATCATTGATAAATCACGGATAACTGTGAAATATGCACTTTTAAATTTACAGTTTTGGGTAAAATATGCTATTTTAATTAAACATCGTAAAATAAACATCGTTTTTCCTGCGAAATAAGCACAAACAAAAATAGTTAAAGTTGCTCATCTAGCTGTATCTTATGAAGTAGAAAAAGTTAAGGATTTTGCTTAGAAATCCGGGCTACAGTAATAATAATTATAATTATAAATAATTGTAATAAATAATATTTAATAATATAATTAATAATTGTATGCAATATTTATAATTAATAACTTAATTTTATATATTTGTTTATTGTTTAGTAATAGTTGTAGCTTTATGAGAGTGATGTTAGTATGTACGAAATGTTATATTTTGTTTCATTTTGTTGTAGTGAGAAGATAAATTTGTTTTAATTTTATTATTATTTTATTTTTTATCCTATAAATTGTTATGTCTTTATATAAAAGTATAGTTCATTTATAAATTTATTTGGAAATTTTATTGTATTATGATTGTGTAGAATGAATTGCTATTGTTTAGTAGTATTTTTATTCTTGAGTGATTATGTGTGAAATGTTATAAGTTGTATTTTGATTTTTATCTTCTTGTTTTCATCCTTCCTTTTTCTTTATGTTGTATATAATACATTTTTAAATTTTTTCTTCTATTTTGTAATTTTTATATATATTATTAATTTGTATTTTTATTTTATAATTTCATCTCTAAAGTATGCTGTATGAATGAATGTGTAGAATGAACAAATGTTAAAATTGGCATATTAGCCCCGGCTTAAGTAATTAGGCGCCAGGTTCATTATACATATTTTTATATTTTATGTACTTATGTTCGGTACTTTTGGTAGAGTACATAAATGACTTAGTAAATGGTAGAATTACCGGTAATATTAGTAGCATTGGTAGAAAAGAAACAATTCAATATACCACGAATTAAGAAATTTAATAGGAAATTCAAACATAATAATGATCAAAAACTGCGATCATGAGTTCGGTTACTGTGATAAAAATAAAAATTTACTTTACGATTCAGAATAACATTACTCGAGATCACTACCAGTGTATTTGATCTGAAATGTAGTATACTTAGAGACATTTCCAAATTTTTTGAAGACACGAATGTTCCATAGTGACTCTTGATATACCACCCCACAGTTTCGAGAAGGTTCAAAGTTCAACGCTTCCGGTTTCCAGAAGAATCTACGTGATCGTTATTAGGTAACGCCCGATATGTATGCAACACAACAAACGTACAGGTAGTGCGTGTAGGTTCATAACCGACTAATTCTACTACAAAACTACTATAGTGTACACAAATTTATGATAGTCAACGATAGCCTACCACTCTAACAACAACAGATCGGTTCGGGACAAATGGCGGGTATACCTGCTCCAGTATAGGGTACTCCCCGTGGAGCCTAGGGGGCCGCTTGATCAACGGGTCGTTCACCGCCCTCTTTAGGCAGCTCCAGCAGTAGGATGGGTCTTTGAGCCTAGAGTTGCTAGGGATTTCCACGGTATATGTGGCCTGTTGCCTCCATCGATTTCTTCACTTCATTTCTTCCTCCCGGAGAACGGTAGACGGAATGGATCTAAATAGGTCTAAGTATACGAGGTGTCCTCCTCCGTTGTATAAACCATACCTATAGTGTAAAGTTGGAGAACGTATTTTAGAGTTGGTTATTAAATACCGATTCAATTCTCGAAACCGTTACGAAATGTAAGAAATATAACTTTAGTCTGCCTCTGCGTTTCGCCACGCCACTGGCAGAGGAAAAGAATTAAATCTGATGAATGATAGAAAGAGAGGTTTGTGAAACAATGGTTCATGCTTGCGTGACACACAAGGACTGGATACTGCAGTCTAGACACATCTTTGTTTGGTCTACTTGCTTCATGCTACTGTAGAGCAATTCCTTCCACGTGGAAGTGTCTGCTTCCAGCCGTTGTATGGCAAGCCTTTCATGTCTTACTCTGAACCGTGTGCTTGTTTTTAAGCCTTTAATTTTTTCCTGCTATGGATAATTGTTTCTTTATCTCATTATTCGCCATACCATTTTCTACAGACAATAATATGCAGTAAAACTTTTCTATCATTAAGGCCATTGCTTCGCAAGAAACAGCAAGTATTCTACATGTTATTTTGTACTCTTGAAAAAAAAAAAAAAAAAAAAAAAATATATATATATATATATATATATATATAAAATCATTTATCGATATCCTTAAACATGGTCATAATAAATACAGAAAGGTAGGAAAATTATACTAACATTAATTCAATAGGTCGTCTCCTTAGCGCGGTGGTAGCGCGGTGGTAGCGCTGCTACTTACAAAGCGGGAGATACGGGTTCGATTCCTGGTACCGGCCTGGGGATTTTCTCCCGCTGGGAGACTTGTTTTGTTAGGTCCCTGAGGGGCCAATTGTGGAGCTACTTGATTGAAAAGTAGCGGCCCTGGTTGCGTAGACCACATAACCGGGCGGGAGGGATCGGCGTGCTGACCACATACCACCTTCAAGTACTGCACCCCACTCGTGACGCCTTTGGTGGGCAGAGGTGGAGTACGCAGCGTCATTCGGAGCGTCAGTGCATGGCAACTAAGATCCTTAGAAATAATGGTTCAGAAGATATTTTGGCATGGTGTTAAGCAATTCTCATGTCGCTTCATAACCATATGAATGGCTGAAGTCAGCGCGCTCTTTATAAACTTTACAAAAAGAATATTATTACAGAAATGGTAAGCTAAACCCCTGCTCAGGGTTTGACTTTGTAATAATTCAGCTTTTGGAGGGAGGTACTTAAATTTTTCTTTTTAAATTCCAAAAGCAATAAATTTTATCCACAGCATGCATCCTTGGGCTGACAATCTGAATACCTTCAGAAGAGGCAAACGTAAGCAATTGGTCAGTGTTATGGCAAGTAATGTTTAATATAATTTATGTACCTAATCACGAAGCCAGCAAGTCTGCATGCAAACTGGCACTCAGTTGATGTGTTTACCACACAGCTGTTTGCGCGCAATTAATATGTTTATGATACAGCTGTTAGCACGCAATTGATGAAATGTTAACCCTCTAGTGAACAAGTAATCGCCTCCGAGTTTTTCAGTGCTAGCGATGAACCGTCGGACAGATTGGATGATAATGTATGGCTGCGAGCTTTTGTATCGTGGATTGGCTTGGAAGGGAATTCTACATGTGAAAGCCGAAGGGTGAGACAAAGATATATCCGTGATGTTCAGGTAACATATCTGGCCACATGGAATTTGTTACATATAGTTTTCTGTAACATTAAATATTCCCATAGTTCATTTATGTATATTTTTGAAGCACTACACTACACTTTGGGATACTAACTCTCCATTACTGTATTTCTTATAAAAGAATACGTAGTATTCTGACAAAATCCAGTCCAGTTTATTTTTCTCGCCTTATTTTCCTCCAACTGAATATACAAATGCACAGTTCTCTTTTACTGACGTTTACAGTCTTTAGTCTTTCGTAATATTACAACTCACAACTGTTTACTTCTCGTAACTTTGTTCGGCCCTTTTTTTGTCTTTCTTCACCTTCTCTGTCCTTGGAACACTAGCTCTGGCAATATAACCACTCAACACTCATAACCGCTTCGCTATCTTCCTTCGTGACGCGACGACACACGCAGCTGACACACACATACTCAAAATGACTGACTGCCAACGACTCATGCCTCTAACTAACTGCTAACCTTTGATGTGTTGCTTTTGGCAGACTGAGGTTCAACCTGATGGTTCCTGTTGCGTACCCACCCTCAATAGGGTTTAACCACAGGTAGGAAATATAGGGTAGGTAATTTAGGGTGGCCTCTTTTAATTTGGGAAGATTAGAGTTTAAGAAGGAAACCTTTGCTCCTCAACGACTATCTTTTTAGGATGCAGCAGCTTCTACACTCAGGCGGAAGTGAACAACTTTAATGCTTAATTTAGATGTTGGGGATAATTTTGAGAGCCGAGCAACTCTTGTGAGGGATTAGTATGGAGCTCAGTCTGAGCTGCCCTCTTTCTGCTTCGACTCCTTCCTTATATAGCGGGGATCACGTAACACGGTTCTTTCTCGAACTTCTACAAACACGCCGGCTGCTGGACACTTCTCGAATGTTCCAGAAGTCCTTTGTTACGCGCCGCGCTCATTGTTAGTCACGTATACACAAACATTCGTGCAAAGCAGCCTGAGCTTGGATGCCTTTGTTACGCGCCGCACCAGTGGGGTGGGACAGTCCGGCCCCGACCGTCCATTGTTTTGTTGCCGCTGCCACCGCAAACGTGGATCGGCGTCACAATATTAAGGATATCATTTCGACCTAGTTTAACACCTGACTGCTCCCTCGGCTTCCTATAGGCCCTTGTGCACCTATAGTAAGCTTTTAATATTGTGGCATCAGAATTATTCACCGGTAGGATTAATAATTTGGTAAGTACACGATAGAGAAACATAAACAATTGCAACAAATAATTTCCTATGTTAAAATCAATGTATAATGCAGGAGCCTGAGTTCCAATTGCTTTGTGAGGGGAAAGAAGCCATTATGCAACTTCCGTGTTAAGGTACCTAAAGTAATTGGAATACGACGGCGTAACTAAAGTAATTACATGTGCCTGTGAATAAGAAATCCATTAGATCAAGGCGCTCCTGAAACTCAGTTACGATCGGAAATCACAAAGAATTGCAAGCTACACCTAGCCCAGTTCTGAAAATTAGAAAGGCATAAGGAATTCTCAAAATACCTGCATTATTAAACTAAACAGTTTACATGTTATCAGAATATATCTGTGTTTTCTCTGTCTACTCATTGGATTTCTCAGCTTTTTAAAAAGATACTGGTGTGTTGTGAATAATCAAACTGAAAAATTCGAAGCCCTAGTCGGTATTTGAACCACGACTTTTCTGCTTACCGTGCTGCTGCTCTAACCAACAGATCTACCATGGTAACATGCCGGCAAGACATTTTTACATTCTGAATCTACCTTTCCATCTTTAGCAGGTCCGGGTGACTCCTAGAATACCTTCAGCGACCTTCATTGTCTTTACCTGCTAAACATACAGTTACCAGAGCAGTTTGGGCTCATTGAGCCACCAGTTGCCCAGCCCTGTTTACTGGCATGCATACATGTGTGGAAGTACATTAATTAACATTAATTGACCTAATATTGGTTAACTATGATGTCTAGGACTTTCACACCTAAAAATGTAAGTCGCCATTCGGGTATATCATTTCATAGCGAATTTGATGAGTTAGAACAGCAGCATGATAAACCGAAGATCCATGATTAAAACCACGGCTATGGCATTGTACTTTTCAGTGTGGTTCTATCTTTCCACCTTTTCTAAACATGGCATACATGGAAGAGCAATTAATTACTGGAGTTTTTCTGATCTTTATGTGACTAGTCATATTTTACTGCATTTAACGGCCATTTATTAGTCATTACTATTGTCATCATTATCGTTGTCGTTGTCGTCATCGTTGTTATTGTTATTGTTGTTGTTGTTGTTGTTATTGTTATTGTTATTGTTGTTATTATTATTATTATTATTATTATTATTATTATTATTATTATTATTATTATTATTATTATTATTATTATTATTATTATTATTATTATTATTATTATTATTATTATTATTATTATTATTATTATTATTATTATTATTATTATTATTATTATTATTATTATTATTATTATTATTATTATTATTATTATTATTATTATTTTCCTGCCGTTAATACCCTTAAATACGCAACTTAGGCAGAACATAAACATTTTCATCTATTAATTTCCTTTATATATGTATTCTAGCCTTTAACTGTGAGGAAATAATTTAAAACGCAATGACAGCATTGCCTGAGCCTATCCATTTAATGTAGAATGTGTGCAAGTTCATGAAGAGTATTATTTAGATAGAGCTGTCCTGACGATGGTTAATGCCGGGAGGATAACCGAGGTTATCGCTGCCTTTCTGCACGATTAGCTTCTCTCTCGTGACGCATGACGTCACATGACCACTTGGCTTTGTGCAAAATGATAATACATGCAAATCTGTTGTTCTGAACACGAGAGCTTGGGTTCAGTTCCCGATCAATGTGCTTGCCGTGAAGATGTAATTACCTCATTGCACGCAATTACATGTCGCAACGCAAATGTGATCGACGTACGTTTCAGGGTTGAAGGTCGAGGGCTGAAGGTCGGTAAATTCTACCGATAACTAATGTACAAACGCAAATCGTAGTTTAAAGATTTAAAACTTGTTAAAACATCATTGGATTCAAAGTATAGGACTTGTTTTAACTTCAGATACACATTTTCAAGGATAAGGTTTTTAAAATATGTTCTCAATTTTGATGAAGCTATTTTGAGATTAACATTTACATGTTTAAAGGTATGCAGGATTAATATCTAGCCAAAAATTTGAAAATTTAAATCTTTTGTTTTAAACCTTGAAATTAAATAAAACGCACGTCTCATCTATTTTAAATTTAGCTGTTGATGGGACCTTTCCTTTCGAAACAACGAATATACTATTAAGAAACTTTCTCTTAGTGTACACTGATCTACTGACATTAGCATATTTCCATCATTGGTAGCCGTGGTCGTTAAGGAACGAACTTGTGAACGCGAGATCTGCGGCCCAAATCCCTCGGGAACCGATCGAGTCTTCTTTCTAGGTCTTTCCCAGTTTTTAAAACTGGCCAATGCTGATGAGGTATTCATGTATCACTTGTGCCACCGCCTGTGGTGCCGTATGTAGCAACAGCGAGCGTTAACCAGTATTCAAAACAAAATTAGTATATTCACTTCAGCAGCTGAGAGATAATTAAAAATTAGCTGTGGAATGTTGCATTCTTTCCACTAAAATAATTTTTCAGTAATTGCTGTAGAAAAATAACAACCACATATAGCCAACAGAATGCTTGATGAACTAGATAAAGACGGGAATTATCTGAAACTGAGTTAATTTTGCATATGTTATCAATATATCCAACGAATCTTCGTCTAAATTTTAAACCATTGTCAATATATTCTTTGAGAGATATAAACTGTAACTCAACCAAATGAGTGACCTAAAGCGTGCAATGAAATAATTAATCAGAAAAACTGAATAAATTATGCACGAAGTTAATTGAGAAAACATGAACATTTATCTAACATAAAAGAATTGTTTACACACATTGCGAGTTTTCCTTCAATCGTATTTACGGCATTTTTGCGTGACAAATTTTAATTTCCCACACCTGGGCTTTTAAATATTTACCTGCACACAATACCGTTTATCAGATACACTTTCAATGGCGCATTCTTCCCAATCAAGCAAAATGATAATATCTAAGCTCTTATAAAATTACATTTATGAATAATGTAGATTATATTTAACTGCCAGTGTGGCACATGCAACAAATATTTTATACATCAGCACAATAAAGTTTTGGAAATCAGACTGTGATAACTTGTATTGCGGTGGTAAGATAATATAGGATTAGGCTTTCAATAAACTTGGTTGAAAAGAGTGGGCTTTGGGAATTTGAACCATGCATTCCCTTTAAGTGCTGCTTACTGAGTGATATTGGCTCTGATGACTAATTTCCATTTTCACAAATGCTTTCCTCGGCATTTCTTCGAGTTGAAAATATAGAGTGTGTCAAAACAGGATGATACAGTGCTTTCAGATTTGATAGTGTCGTGCCAGTTTCAAAATTTAGAATTTGGCTGTTTGTAATTTATAAATGGCAGAAACTCATCAAATGGAATTTCGTCATATTCATTTCGGTTTGTTTTGACTTGCCGCTCCCTCTGCTCTGCTGACCATTATTGTAGTCCGTGCCCATGTTATAGTTACATCTGTTTCATCGGTGTCCAAGTTCCGCCACCTGCTTATCACAATAAAATTGTGATAAAGGGACCCTTTTCACTAAGCTGGAGACAGGCTGCGCTGGACAGATTTGTTTGGTTGGAGAGGAGGCTGGGGAGCGCTCTCCTCCGATGTAAATCCCCGAGTTTCTTTCTCTCGTCTCCCGCGAACACACACACACACACACACACACACACACACACACACACACACACACACACACACACACACACACACACACACGCGCGCGGGCAGTTTCTCTCTCACTCTCTCTCTCTTGCCATCCCGCACAACATACTATAATCCTCTCGCAAAAGTTAAAGGCATATGGAGGCGGGCCGTACTGCAGACTCCAGGGAATCCTAAGCTTGCCCCTCCTACCAGCGCTGCCGAATGTGGTACACGCATCTCACGCGCTCTTATGTACAGAACCTCTGCCGGTACACGCACTACGCTTGGCAACAGCGTTCCGCTTGAGCATTGGCCAGCGTTCACATGCCTTTAACATTTGCGAGTAGCATAAGCGCATTCGGTGTTCTCTTTTTTTTTGGGGGGGGGGGGGAGGAGGTGGTGGACACCCAGTATATCAACAGGCGTGGTCGAGGCAGTTACTAAGGTAGTGAGTTGTCGTTGATGTGACTTAAAGTGTGGTTACTCAGTGTTCTACTAGTGAGTGCTACTGCGACTAGAGCGGAAAGTGGAGTCCTGTGTTCGACATTTAGCGAACGAGTGGAAGGAAGAAAAGATTGCTTCCCGTGGGATTCAATGAAAACTGAACTAATTGAAACTAGTGAAGTGACAGTGAAAAGTGAAGTTACTCTATAATACTAACAAAATATCTGCATCATCTATGCCTACATGCATGTGGTAGAGAGATGCATGTATGTATTTATTCACTGCAAATGAGTACTACCCGGTGGCAGAATTAAAATAAGCAAATTAAGATTACGAAAAAGTGCATAAACAATAGTACTAAAATAAACAATAATATAAATAAAATATATAAAATAATTATAGCTACCAGCTCATAGCTTTGAAATATAGCACCTAGTTTTTGAAATAAATTATTATTAATTTACACTCATTAATTATCCTGTCAGTATAACCAATAAATTTACCTCTAGTATTCTAGTATTCAGAATACTAAACTCCAGCACAAAAGCCTATGAAGGGCCAAGGCTTGCCGCCCAGCCGCTGCGTCCTCCACTTCTGCCCGCTAACGGTGGCATGGGTGGGGTGCAGTATTGAAGAGTGGTCAGCGCCTCGAACCCTCCAGGCCAGTTAAACGGCCTTCAGGACCTGGGGTCGCTACTTCTCTATCAAGTAGCTCCTCAAAAGACGCCTCCGAGACCTAACGAGGCTGAGTTCACCCGTACCAGACATCCCAGTGGCGGGAAAATTCCCACGCCCGTACCGGGGATCGAAGGCGCGCTACCACTGCACTACAGAGGTGACCAGAATTCACAATGAGTTTACATACACCTAGACAAACTTTATAATAAATTGTCTAACGTTTACTCGACTTAAATTTCTCCTAAATTTCTTCACGGACAGAGGACAGTCCTGAAAGACCGCTAGACGCAATTTATTCCATTCCTCAATGGTGTTATTAAGAAAGGCGAATTTTTCTACGCCGGTTCACCCTTTATATAAGCTTGGGTTTGGCTACATTTAAGCATTAAGTGGCATTCCTTTGTGACGCTATGACTGTCCCACTATATATATAAGTATAAGTTTGTGATTCGTGCCATTGAACTTCTACATTAAACAATAGTTATTTTAGCTTTTCTCGAAAGAGAAGAAGCACTTAAAATCTCATAAAACTAGCGGATTTGACTTTCTACCTTAGGTTGGTAATCCTGTCCAAGCATGTGCCTTCTACCCTTAATTTTAAACAAATGATCATTTCTTTCGTAGTATGATTTTACTGTATAGTAATGTTATTCACCATTTAGTATTTTACTGTAACATCAATGCAGAAAATAGAATAATATCGTCTCTTTCTTTCTTTCTCTTCGTTTCTGATTCCGGAGTGTTTTTGGACAGCTGACGACTAGTACGTTTCACTGGCATTTGTGCATTCGCTATTGAAGTGAAGAGCATAACCTTCCTAAACTTCCTAAGAATAGTGACAATCATTATGGAATAATCAAGAGAATTTTGTGACTTGAGTTTAAACTTAGAGTACAATGTCGCCGGTCAAAATATTTCCCGCGATGATAGTATCCAAAAAAAGCAAACAAATGTCTGATAAACATGGCTCCTATAGTACATGTGTTTTGTTCACAGGAGGTGCTCAGTGTGATATCAATTCATGTCAGTGGATTGTATACCACAATACCGCAAAATGTCCCAGACAATCGTAGCTCATATGTCCCGCATGGAATAATGATCTGTCGTAGAGCATAACTTACAAGTAGAAACACTGGTTAGGTCGGGCATTGCGTTGCCACTACGCTACTGTGTGAACAGCACACGTTCATATTGTCTGAACACCAATGACAATGCATATTTTCAAAGCAAGAGCTAACATCCTCTTGAATGTATGTGCCATAAATTGGTGTTGATTGAACATTTTGTATTGATGCCCACCATCCCCTCTCTTAGAGCCGGTCCTACAACCTACCGAAAAAATAAACAATGATGTTCCATTTCATGAATGTTTTAACTTCTCCGAAACTGGCACAAATAATAAGGAATATCTCCAAGATGGTCGAGTTCTACATTTTTTGTGCAGTAAGATTTGCTCTATTTCTTACGGTTTGCCAGTTATGCAAAAGTCATCCAGAGTAAACAGAACTATATAGGCTATAGCCAGAAAATTCAAAATATAAATTTCGTTTGTCATAGAGATATCTTAAACATATGACATTTTAATCAAAATCGTTAGAGCCATTTTCAGGAAAATCAACATTTTCGAAAAATTTTCAATGTAAAGGGTAGTTTAGGGTGGGGCTATTTTCTTCAAAATCTTCGAGTCGCATCCTTCAAATACATTAAACTTAAATACCAACTTTGGTTTTTAACCGACTTTTCGTTTTTGAGTTATGCTGTCCACAGACTGACAGACTGACAGGCACACACACGGACCTTTTACTAAAAATGCTTTCTTTGGGTTCAGGGGGTCTCAAAACATATATTTCTGATGAAATCTCGACATCGAATTTTTGGGTGGAATACAATACTTCCTCTACTTACCAGTAGAGAAAGTAAAAATTACCGATAAATATACGTGCCGGTTTTATTAGCAATTGACATTCACTGGAAAGCACTACACGGGATAATCTTTGCTGATAAATTTTCGGTTACTTGGGGTAGCCAATAAGTCCATTCTTCGAAAGAAATAACAATTTTTCAGGTTCACTAGTAACAATAGGAATCACTACAGAATTGTAATTATCGGACAAAAAGGAAATAATGAGGTGGAGAGAGTCTAGGATGATAAGAGAGTGACAGAATTATTTCCAAACACTGGACGAAGAAGAACCTTGTAAGCTTCCTTTTATAACATATTAGCTGGCTTGTCCGGCGTTTCATGGGTAGCTGTATAAACTCGCCAATACCCTCGGAACTGTCTTAATCGAGTAAAGTGATGAAGGAAACAAATCACGGCTAAGTTTGACAACTGTTTAGTATGGACTGCACGGTGGAAATCTTATTCAACTGTTGTCGGCAGAGATAGTCAACCTGTTTTAATGAGTTCAGATACATATGTACATTATGAACTAAGAATGTTTTTATTCGTGTTTTAATCATTTCACGCCGTAATTAATTTTAATTTACGTTTTAAACGCAATACAAAGCCTTACAGTCCAAGGAAGTGAGTCCAGAGAACTGAAAACCATGAGCAATATTACAATATAATGCTGCTATGAACATTTTACAATACGTGGTTTAGGAAGCTCCGCCTAATTACAGGAATATATAGATCTGGAATTTCAAATGCTTTCAGCAGCTAAACGACTGCTACCGAGGCTCGATAATTTCCCTACAAACGGAATGCCCATTTCCATTTAGAATACATAGTTTATCTTCAATAAGAAATTCGATTACCACTACAAACATACGGTTTGTTTTGTAAACACAAATAATTGCTTTAGTTCATTTACTACAGCTCGTTAAATCCGTTTAAAATGTATTCTGTTAAGGACAAATTTGAAGTCCAGCGTAGTGAGGATGCCATTCTAAATACTCCATAGCTTATTATTATATATAGCGTATTATTATCCATCCTCAGAGTCTAGAAGTATAATTGAAAGTATAAATGTGCCTGTGAATTTAACGTTTATAAATAATACCCAACGTAAAACAAATTCCAAGATAAGTATTAGTAAAGGAGTAAACATCATTGCCGATGAACAATTGTTCCAAAAGCAAAGCCATTGATATGACCTTAGATGTTAAAGGCGGAATTTAAATGGAACCCTCTAAAAAGGTAGGTATATAGCTAGATAAATATTTACATACAAAGATATTCAGTAGAATATTTTTGAAAACTTTTGTAGAAATTTAGGAGAGCAATGTTCACGTTATTTTAATTTTCAATGTAAGGCACACATTTACACATTATTATCGTGCTTCATTTCACATCGCATGGCCGTAATTGTCGATGCAAAATTCGTCCATAATGATTACCATTAATGTAAGCATCATGCACGGACCACTGTGTGGTTAATTAATGAGTTCCGCAGTCTGCTGGTGGTTCCTTGATCGGTGTCATATGTTACTTTAATGAGGCTTTAGGGATAGACCGATTAGTGAATAACATGGTAATAATAGGCCTAGGTGAAATCCTACGATGTTAATTGTATAGGCTAGTTCATCATCATTAGTCCTACTGGAACGTATGTATGCTTTACGTTTTACCCTTTCAGTGCTAACGACGAAGCTTCCTCTTCTTTCGTGGTCATCATCAGGGGATTAGTTTGTTTTCTTCATTCATGTTGCTACCTCCCTCGCCCGAGATGTGCTGTCCACCGGTCAAATGTCCATGTGTGTGATTTGGGATCATCTTTGGATTATAATATATAGCCCGCTGGCTTCTCATCAAGGCGGCCCGGATTCGCTTTCAGGGGACCGTATGTTGGATTTTTGGTGGACAAAGGGGCGTCTGAGGGAGTTTTTCCCAAGATCTCCAGTTGCCTCCTCCATTATGACCTTTCCTTCCATCCATTTCTTGCTCATTTCATATTGTCTCCTTCCTTGCTCTCAATTATTTTTTTTTATTTTTTTTTTTTTTAAATTGAGAGCAAGGAAGGAGAGCAAATTACTAGGCTGATCACCTATCCCGGCTACTCTCTCTGATCCATAGCTTGTCTCCTCCTCAAAAGGCATCTGACATCAGGCATCCTCTTTAAAGTTATAGCAGTGTAATACCTTCCCTTTCATTCCGTTTCTTTCTCGTGTTTCAGGATTGCTTCTAGGTTTCGTGGCGTGACGTAGTACACAGAGCACAAATAGTAATATACATCGAATTTCTGACGGTCTGTAGGGGCATTCATCAGGAGTGTCTTCTGATATCGGTCTCAACCATTTAAAAGGGGACACGTTACCTACCTTCCCTTCCAGATGAGGGAGGTGGCTATACCTACTCGTAATTAGCCAATAAGTTGACAACACCAGCATAGGTATGCTATATTTGTACGTTACAGAACACAAGGCATGACACGCACCTGGAAGGTGACAGTATCAGCCAAGAAAATGAAAGCATGACGTAATAAGGTACCCTAAAAATAGTAAGGAATGAGGTGTTCGCAAGCTCAAGAAGGAAATGTTGATTTCTTTCCGTGCTGTCTATACCTAAGAGACGGCGTGGAAGCTTGTTCAAAGGAAATTATTTACTGTGGGGACTAGAGGCTGTTTGTTCGACGGTCATCCATCGTCTTCTCTGGGCAGCTCCGATAATGGACAGGTCTTCGAGCCAGGAACTATTAGGGACTTCCGCGCATCTTGTGGCTTTTCTGCATTAGACCTGTAGTCTCCTATGGTTTCTTCACTTCATCCCTTCCCTCTGGAGGAGTGGTAGCCACAATAGATATACGAAGGTCGCAGTGCGCGAAGCGTTCCCATTGTTTGTCTAATATGATATTTGTTTTATTGGCATGAAGAAATGTGTATTACGAACTGTTTGCAAAAAGTGCTTAAGCTATTGCCATTCTTAATTAATTTCGTGTTATTTTATATGACTGACAAGCTGTAAGAGAAAACGCACCAAAAATTTGGAAAATTTTATAATGTACGTTAAGTCAAAATTTTATACCGTTAACCATTTTCGCTATGTTTATTGCTGTGGATTTGAACATCCTAAAACTAATAAACTACGATAAGTAGTTGCTTGTAGGTCACAAAAGCCCACGATCCGGTTGGGGGAAGCATAGTGCCGACCACATCTCCCCGTATCGGTTGGATGACTGTCAACCTCTGCCTCAAATACGTGAGCCTGAAATCGCAGGGGTCAACACGGACTGTCGTGTTACAGATTTAGCTTTCTTAAGTCATAATTCTCTGGATTCTCATTTGCCCATGCAAAGAGTATGTGGTATCAATATTAGAATAATGTGACTTGTCTTGTAAATGTAGAGACAAGAGTCCTTGTCTCCTATATCCACTACATAGCTACAAAAGTATGCACTAAAAGCATTTGGGTAATACTTATCTTGTTTAAGAGGAAGTAGGAAAAAAAAGAGGTTTAACCCTAGCGTTACCAGGGCAGGGGGGGGGGTACTTTATGCCCAATTTCTGTATTTTTTGAGTTCTGTCTTTTAAATTTTTAATTAAAGGCACGCAGTTAATAGTTACTGTCAATCACTGTTTCTACTACTGAATTGCGTAATTGTTTCAAAGTTTTCAATATTAGTCTTTATGAGAAACAATGAAATATCAAGGTGGTCATAAAGTGCTGCCCTGTTGGTATAATGCGATTCATGTAAAAAGTAAAAAGAAATAGTTAAACAATGTTAAATATTGCCTTTATAAACATGACAAGATGCAATACCCACTTTGAAAATATTTTTTTTTTAAATTGCTCAGGCGTTTTATTACTAGTGGTGGTCACAAGTACTCCCCCCCCCCCAACCCCGCCGTCCCCCAGCCGTTGGTTGCTTAAGTTCTGGAATAAGGCTTGGCATTGCTAGGGATAGTGAATAAATTTGAGTTTAGGCATGAACATAAATTATATTGGCTTGAGAACATCGTGTGAGTATAGTAAAATAGGTTTTATTATGTTATAATCGATTAAAATAAAAACTTCTATTTTTCATAAAAACATGTCAAATTGGAGTTCCTGCTCTAGGGGTATGGCTTATGTGACACATTATGTTTTAAATCGTCAAATATACTCTGACAGTATACATGAATTTGAAGCAGAACTAGCCGCTTGGGAGTCGGGAGTGGCGGGGTTGAACTATGCCTGCACAGATCGTTTATTGCCGATTAGAACGATATGGTCGAGTTCACGCACGGTCTATGCCCAATAGAAAGTTGACTAAGGGGGAAACCCTGTTCACTTATTCGTGCCATTAATCTTGGAGATGTCGGTGTGGTGGATGTAGATGCCACCAGAGGCTCAGGAAAGCTAGTGCAAACAGTGTAGGGCCTAGAGCTCGGCCAATGTAGACACTGTTTCGGTGAGGCGAAACATTTGGCTGTAATGATGACATCCCCGTCGTGTTAGGACGGAATACCTCAAACAGTGCGGGCTACATACCGCTCCCATCGATTTTCCATTGTTAGCAACCCTGCACCTCTTTAGGCTCACCCCCCTTGTTATTTAGCCTGCGTAAATCACGTGACTTGTTTCAAGTGGGCTCTGCGTGTATGTGTCCGTCTGCTGGCGCCAAAACTTGTCGAGAATATGAAATAGAGGGGTGCACTGCAATTCATTCGCAAAGTAGAGCTAGGGAGCCGTCGTGCCACCTGATTCCAACAATGTTGTCTTCTTGTCACTTCTCATCTGTCTAGGAATTCTTCTCCTCGAGGAAGAGGAGGGCATTTCTTAGTAGTAATAACAGCCATCCTGAGGGAACGGGAAGCTATTACTCGAAATCGCTTAAGATAAAATAGGACGACCATTCTACGAGTGACATAGGGGAGCTAAAGGGAGAATTGAGAAAGAGATAAACGGAGCAAGATTCGGGATAGGGGTAAGGGGTATAATGCTGAGAGCCCTGTCTGAAACAGGAAAAGTGAAAGAAATAAATATACTCCAGAAAGGACCCCACTAGAAAACAGCAAAAACAACTAAGCACAGCGGCTCTAACTAGTGGAAGCAAAATGTAAAAATAAACACAGTCCACATTTTTCACCAAAATAAAATAGTCAGCACTTCACTTCAACGAAAGCACGGCGACAATACTAAATTCCGAATTTTATTGAGAAATATTATTAGTTACTGATTTTGAGAACTCTTGATCTTTTACTGAGTCTTACTGTAAAAAATATATCAGAAAATGCTGCAGAATTAATCTTATTCAAATGATGTTAAATATTTAGACAGGCTTGTAGCCTTGGGGAAGGACACTACAAGTTGATTGCACTACGGTATATAGACCGCTCACTTCACCTGTGGCAGCGCAAGTCAGTTTTACCTATTGCAGTACAGATATACGTACTCCGTCAGTGTGATATCACTTGAACTATTAGAATTCAGGTACAGATATAAAAAGCTAACCTACTAGACCAAATATCACTTCACTCTCGTTCCAAGTACTTCTTAACCTTGTAGCCTGTCGTTTTCATCCAGAGCCTGGAACTAACTTGGTCATCCGTCAAGCTGTCTTCAGTCGATTCACCGGGCTTGAGCTTCCTTATGTATGAGTAGCAGACCAAGAAGTGCTTGGTATTCGTGCTTTCTACTTGGTTACCTTTAGAGTAATAACACGAAAACAACTTTGACTCCGAATGTCGTTGGGTCAAAAGTGGATCATCCTGAATAAGTGTACGTATTCGCTTCCAGAATGAATGCTCATAATGGGGAATACGTGATCATATACAGCACTACACTGAATATTAGTGTAATGGTCTTCTTCTGCTTCATCTTTATCTGACCCCCCCCCCCCCCCCGCCGTATAGAGGACTGACATCCCCTAGGACTTACAACCCAACCGTCGGGGAGCGGACGAACCTATGGACCGCCACAGTGAAGATCGGGAAGCGGGTGGTCACCTCAGCACCAGTTATGAGAGTGAGGAAGAGGATGATATGAAATGCAGGCGAAATGGATAGAAAGGTGATGATGGAGCAGCTGGTGGAGTGAGTGGCTGGGGAACCGGAGAATCTGGAGAAAACCCACCCAGACGCCACTTCTTCCACGAATACCACATGCGGGTCCCTGGGATCGAACCCGGGCCGCCATGGTAATAGCAAGCTTTCATAACAATCTACGCAATTGGCATATTCTCTTAAAGTTTTTCAGACAGTAAATGTATTAACACTTGCATTTCAAATTAGCATATGCTTCGATATAATTTCTATCGCGCCATTCAAAATAGTCGCAGTAATTCCGGTAAGCTTTTTTGTTTAACTTTGTGATTAGTGTACAAATTCAAACGATAATTGTAAATAATATAGAAAGAGAGACAAAAGGGACGTTATGTTTTTCCATTATGCTTTCTAAAAATATGAAGCCAGTGGACTGAGCCACAATGTTCGTTACCAGAGAGTTTCAATAAATGAAAAAGTTGAAAGTTTCATATGTGAAAAACAAAGAATAAAATTAACCAAGCATATTACTGAGCTGTATAATGTAAATCTGTTGAGTGAACAATTTCTATCGACGTACAGATCTAGTTTAGATACACTTTGAAAGCAAATATTTGAATGTATTTATTGAAGCGAAAATCAGAAACTATGATTTTTCACAACCTTTCACTCGCCGTCACCTCATTCATGGATGGTGTTCGCTTTGAGGTAGACCTTTATATGAATATTTGTTGTAGGGTTATTAAAACCAATACCCTACAGTGCAGGGGTCCGTGTTACAGAGGGGTTTTATTTCAATAAAACGAAGTACAAAAATTATGATCGTACCAATTACAATGAACGAATAATTTATAATAAAAGTCTGTAAATAAGAGTTAGATTCAAATGTGTGCTTTGCTCTATTTTCAACTTACACATAATACCTGCAGCTTCTCTATCCACACATACATATGTCAGAGTGTACTGCTGCGAATTTACTTTTTGCATCAACATTGATGGTTCTTAAATCGTCGGTGCAAGTACAGTCACCCTCAAATTAATGGCTATCGCGTAGCTATGTACGTATTACGATATAATAATTCGTCTTAGATTATTGATGTGGACGATTCCAGAAGAGTATTCAGCTTTCCAGTTTAGAATATTACTAAACATAAGAAATAAATCCGTTCCGAGATTTATTCTCCAATTTTACAGGTTTTCGGTATATAGGTGTCCGATATAGCAAGTTTTACTGTAAGTACAAGATTGAGACTGAGAAATGAATGCAAAAACTGAACATATCTAGCTGAAAAGAGAAAATGTGTGTATGTATGCAGATTAGATGGAAAGAGGAATTTGGATGCATAAAAATAAACTG